>SJXQ01000651.1:71799-86608 GCA_006408695.1 Aepyceros melampus
GCCACAAGTCCGGGGATGCCCGGGGCCCCCAGAGGCAGGGAGACGCAGGGAGAGCCCTCCCTCAGAGCCCTGGGAAGGAGCCTGTCCCGCCAGGACCTTGATTTGGGGCTTCTGCCTCTGGACCTGGGGTCCATTTTGGTTGCTTGCAGTCCTTGGTCAGGGCCACCCCAGGCTCTCACACTAGCAGCTCAAAGCTGGCCTGAACCAAAGGTGAGTGTGGACTCCGAGGACGTGCCTGAGACACCCTGTGCCCCCAGGCTCCCTGCTGAGACGGCAGGAACGGGACCTCTCCACGCAGCAGGGCACACGGACCTCAGAGGGAGCTGACCCGGGCGCTTCTCCCCTGTCCCCACCTGCAACACATCCACACCGGCCCTGCCTTGTCTGTTCCCACGAGAAGCGAGGCTGAAGGCGAGCACATCACTGCGGCCCAAACCCAGCAGAGAAAGCCAGTGCTCCCTGGAGAACAGCCTGCTGTCGCTGGGGAGGGTCTCCAGGCGAGACAGGGATGCTGTGGTGGGGTCACCTCCCAGGCTCCGAGCAGGAGGCTCTCCGTCCCACCCCGCCCACTCCTAGGGGAGAGCCGGTGCTCAGAAGCCCCTGGAATCGGCCGTTGAAGCCCCCTCTGCCTCCCGAGCCAGACCCGAAAGAGCACATCACACTTTCCTAAGACGTGGGCAGATGCCGGATGCAGCCGGGTGACGCGGGGAGCGTGAGTCATCACGGGTCTCAGTGGGAAAGCGCCTCTCTCTCCAGTTCACTTTCTAGCCTCCTGACGGTGTCAAGGGAGAGAAGTCTGGGTCTTTACGCAGCTACGTCTCCACGAATCTCTCTGACTTAACAGAAGCAGGGCAGCCTCGGGCACAAAGCTGCAGCAGACAAAACGGGGCAGCGCGACCCAGGGCACAACTTGGCGCTTCGAGCTCACGGTGCTTTCAGATCACCTGCTTCTCATTACAGGTGAGGGTGACTCTCTAATTGCAGCAACAATTTAAAGTTTCTCATAGACGAACATTTAAAAAAAAGGAGTGGACTTAACCATGTTCTGAAAACACAGTGCAAATAGATGGGGAAAAAGTGGAAACGGTAACAGATTCTATTTTCTTGGGCTCCAAAATTACTGCGGATGGTGACTGCACCCACAAAATTAAAAGATGCTTGCTCACTGAAAGGAAAGCTATGACGAACCTAGACAGAGCATTAAAAATCAAAGACATCATTTTGCCAACAAAGGTCTGTATAGTCAAGGCTATGGTTCTTTCCAGTAGTCATGTGAGAGTTGGACCATAAGGAAGGCTGGGCGCCAAAGAATCGATGTTTTCAAATTGTGGTGCTGGAGGACTCTTCAGAGTCCCTTGGACAGCAAGGAGAAAAACCAGTCAACCCTAAAGGAAAACAACCCTGAATATTCATTGGAAGGACTGATGCTGAAGCTGAAGCTCCAATACTTTGACCACCTGATGAGAAGAGCCGACTCAATGGAAAAGACACTGATGCTGGGAAAGACTGAAGGCAGGAAAAGGGGGCGACAGAGGATGAGATGGTTGGATGGCATCACCGGCTCAATGGACATGAGTTTGAGCAAGCTCAGGAAGATGGTAAAGGACAGGTAATCCTGGTGTAATGCAGTCCATGGGGTTGCAAAGAGTCAGACACAACCTTGTGACTGAATAACAACAAGGACCTAAGTCTCCAGGAAAAGGGTTAAATTATTTCTCGTTTATACCTAAGGCTACAAGACACTGTGTGTAAAGCATTTTAGAAAGATTTCCCTTGAACGTGGGAAGGCTTTTAAAGGTCTGACAGGAAGGGCTTTTAAAGCAGCAGGAGGGGCTGCTCCGGCAGGGGAAAGGCCCCCACGTCCTGAAGGAGTGGGTCCCTGGGGGGCACAGTTTCCATGGGGTTATTCCTGCCTGGCAGGCCGAATGGGGCCGACCAGAGGCGGAATGCTCCAGACTGGACTGGGATGAATGGCCATGTCGGGCAGGACAGGCTCGTCAGAGATAAACAGCATGTTCTTTATGCTTTCGAGATTTAAAAATAACTGGAAAACGACACAGTTTAAAAATAATGAACAGGCGGGAGGACAGTCATTTGCCTGTGTGTCTTCCTCCCAGCATTTGTTAAACCGCAGTTTAAGAAACAATCTGCAGCTTTGCTGGACGGCAGGGACACGAGCCGGTGGGAATACAAGCTGTGGGGGCCGGAGGCGGCCCCACTTGGGAGAAGCCCCTCAAGGACCCACTCGGCGCAGAAGAAGCCGCTTTTCCTGCTGTGCTGGGAGCTCTCGGTAGGAAGCCCATAAGGCCAGACCTACTAGGTGTGCCCGGGGCCACTCCCTGAAACAGCATCTGCTTCTCCCAGCTAAGGGTCTGCTCCCCTCCTGGGCTCTGGGTGGAGGTCTCCATGGGCCCCCCCTTTGCATCCTCCAGGAGCCCATCAGGTCTGGTAACAGGGAGGAGCAGGGGACCCCAGGGGAAGACCCCCACCAGCACAGTAGGGAGCATGTGCTCTGCCCTCAGGACTCCGCACACGGCAGCGGCCCCACTTGGGAGAAGCCCCTCAAGGACCCACTCGGCACGGAAGAAGCCTCTTTTCCTGCTGTGCTGGGAGCTTTTGGTAGGAAGCCCATAAGGCCAGACCTACTAGGTGTGCCCAGGGCCACTCCCTGAAACAGCATCTGCTTCTCCCAGCTAAGGGTCTGCTCCCCTCCTGGGCTCTGGGTGGAGGTCTCCATGGGCCCCCCCTTTGCATCCTCCAGGAGCCCATCAGGTCTGGTAACAGGGAGGAGCAGGGGACCCCAGGGGAAGACCCCCACCAGCACAGTAGGGAGCATGTGCTCTGCCCTCAGGACTCCGCACACGGCCGTGGGCACAGAGAGGTCTGCGAGCGTCAGGACGAACGGCCCAGTGGCTCAGCGTCCGCTTGACCACCCAGCCCGCCGGAAAGGCCACGTTTGGTTCCACGTGGAGGGTGTCTGCTGGACTGGACAGCAGGCAGTGGGGAGGGGAAGCCCAGCTGCTGAGGCTGGTGGGGGTGCTGTCTGGCAGGCGGGAGGCCAGGGAGCAGCAGGACCTGGTGGCCGCAGGCGTGCTGACCCCACAGACGCCCGCGACTCGCCTCATCAGACTCCCTGCCCACAGGTGGGGCTCAGACGCAGATAAGCGTGACTGAGTGTTTGTGTGAGAACCTCATGTGATGTGGGCTTCTGCCTCCATCCCAAGTCCAGGCACTGGAAATGCTGGCCAAGGGCTCGGGGGCGGATATAAGACCATCGTGAAGTCTGAAAACATTTCCAGACATTTATGGGTGGAAGAGGCTCTGATCACCGCAAAATCTTACTCCCTACAAACATTTGGGCCTTGCAGGAAATAAAAATAGAAACACAGCCCAGGAACCCACTGATGCGCCCTCCCCCTGTGCTGGGGTCCTGACCCCCAGGACCTCAGAATGTGGCTGTATTTGGAGACGGGGTCTTCAAAAGGTGGTTAAGGTAAAATGAGGCCACTAGGGTGGGGTCCTAATCCCACAGGACTGGGGTCCTTACAGGAAGAAGAGGTCAGGACACAGACACACTCAGAGGGACGACCCTGTGAGGACGGGGGTGAGGAGACGGCTGTCTGCACACCCAGGGGGAGGCCTCAAGAGGACCAGCCCTGCCCACCGCTGGGTCTGGGATTCCAGCCTCCAGGACTGGAGACAATGAGCGTCTGTAGTGTCCATTACAGCAGCCAGAGCTGACTAATATGCCCACACGAGCAGGCTTCCCTGAGACGGATGGATCAGCACTCAGCACCCTGGGAGCAGGGGCGTCTCCCTGGCCACACCGGGGAGTGCAGAAGAGGAAGTTTCTCTCCCAGGGTGGACGCCCAGCACGGGGGCCCGAGTCCTGCCGGGGACGCTCCCCAGCTGGTGGCCGCGGCCCAGGGTGCCCCCCAGCCCCCCAGAGGCCTGGGGCACCAGCGTCACCAATGGTCCTCTGCACCCAGGTCCCGGGAGACCAGCATCTGCTTCCACGGAACAGCCGCGTGGAAATACCGTGGTCTGGGTCTTGGCTGCCATCTGTGTCCCAGGTTTGGTGTGGGGGGGTGGTGTGTGTGTGTTTCAGCCTGGGCCCCTCCTCGCTCTGACCAGCTCCAGGCAGAACCTGCAGACCCTCAGCCAGACCCCACCCTCCCCGGACCCTTGCAGTCGCACGTTCAGTCAATTTTTTTCAGCTTAACTGAAGTGTGATCAGCAAATAAACAGCGAGATATTTAAAGGTCTGCATGTCATGCTGACCCGATACATGTCTCAGTGAGAGAGAATTCCTCCAGTCTAGGTCATTAGCACATCCGTCGGCTCACGTATTGGTATTTATTTTTTTCTTGGTGAGAACAGTTACGTTCCAGTCTCCCAGTGAATTTCAATTCTACAACACTGCTATCAACTACAGTCATCACCTTACACATAGTTCTTGCTTTTAATTAACAGAATGCGCTGGTCACCGAGCGACCCCTCGGGGACCCCGGCCAGCATCTGTGTGTGCACTTGGGAGCTGATTGTCAGCCTGCAGCCCACACAGAGCTGGAAGAAAGACCTCCCTCCAGAGGGATTCAAGGCGACAGACAGTCCTGGCGGGTCTCCAAGGCCAGGAACGCCGAGGGATGCCCTAGGAAAATGCATCTTGACCCCAGCCAGCACAGTAAGCCGAGGACCTCACCCCACCAGGAGACACATCCCCCACCCGGGCTGGGTCCCCACGCCTACCCCGTGCTTGGACCTTTGTGCCTTTTCAGCGCCACTCGTGGCAGGGTGTCTGTCTCCAAGGAAAGGCTGGCTCCCCTCTATGTGTACTGAGGTGTCCGTGGCAGCCACATGGTCCCATCCAGTTGGGCTGCTTACGTGCTCCCCCTGGGACCCCGAGACCTCACCCCAGGCCGATACCCCAGAGGAGCGCCTGCCTACGTGCCCCAGGAGACCCAACGTAAGACGGAATCAGATGGAACTAACCCAGGGCCTCTCGACAGATGAGTGGGCCTATGAAAAGTGTTAGTTGCTCAGTCATGTCCAACTCTTTAAGACCCCATGGACTGTGCAGCCCGCCAGGCTCCTCCGTTCACGGGATTGCCCAGGCAGGAATACTGGAGTGGGTTGCTGTTCCCTTCTCCAGGGGATCCTCCTGACCCAGCGATGGAACCCAGGTCTCCTGCATCACAGGCCGGTTCTTTATGGTCTGAGCCACCAGGGGCCTAAGTGCTCCCTTACTGATGGAAAATAAGGCAAGTGAATGATCCCTGGACCCTTGCAGTCGCACGTTCAGTCAATTTTTTTCAGCTTAACTGAAGTGTGATCAGCAAATAAACAGCGAGATATTTAAAGGTCTGCATGTCATGCTGACCCGATACATGTCTCAGTGAGAGAGAATTCCTCCAGTCTAGGTCATTAGCACATCCGTCGGCTCACGTATTGGTATTTATTTTTTTCTTGGTGAGAACAGTTACGTTCCAGTCTCCCAGTGAATTTCAATTCTACAACACTGCTATCAACTACAGTCATCACCTTACACATAGTTCTTGCTTTTAATTAACAGAATGCGCTGGTCACCGAGCGACCCCTCGGGGGACCCCGGCCAGCATCTGTGTGTGCACTTGGGAGCTGATTGTCAGCCTGCAGCCCACACAGAGCTGGAAGAAAGACCTCCCTCCAGAGGGATTCAAGGCGACAGACAGTCCTGGCGGGTCTCCAAGGCCAGGAACGCCGAGGGATGCCCTAGGAAAATGCATCTTGACCCCAGCCAGCACAGTAAGCCGAGGACCTCACCCCACCAGGAGACACATCCCCCACCCGGGCTGGGTCCCCACGCCTACCCCGTGCTTGGACCTTTGTGCCTTTTCAGCGCCACTCGTGGCAGGGTGTCTGTCTCCAAGGAAAGGCTGGCTCCCCTCTATGTGTACTGAGGTGTCCGTGGCAGCCACATGGTCCCATCCAGTTGGGCTGCTTACGTGCTCCCCCTGGGACCCCGAGACCTCACCCCAGGCCGATACCCCAGAGGAGCGCCTGCCTACGTGCCCCAGGAGACCCAACGTAAGACGGAATCAGATGGAACTAACCCAGGGCCTCTCGACAGATGAGTGGGCCTATGAAAAGTGTTAGTTGCTCAGTCATGTCCAACTCTTTAAGACCCCATGGACTGTGCAGCCCGCCAGGCTCCTCCGTTCACGGGATTGCCCAGGCAGGAATACTGGAGTGGGTTGCTGTTCCCTTCTCCAGGGGATCCTCCTGACCCAGCGATGGAACCCAGGTCTCCTGCATCACAGGCCGGTTCTTTATGGTCTGAGCCACCAGGGGCCTAAGTGCTCCCTTACTGATGGAAAATAAGGCAAGTGAATGTGGCAGGGCACTCAAGACCACCACGGCCAAAAGAAGCTGCAAAGGCTGCGTTTTTGGGTTTTTCCAGCTTCTCCATGACTCCGGAATTACGGGAAGTAAGAAGGGTGTTGAGGGCAGCGTGACTGTCAGGCGACAGCTGTCATGCAGCCAAGGGGCCTGCGCTCGTCTCTGGACTCACCCAAATACGGCAAAGGCGCAGAAGCGCACGGGGGACGTCAGCTAGGCACCCCCGTGGGGGGCCACGGAGGCGGGGGTCAGTTCCCACGCTGAAACTCTGGGCTCCCGGCCTGAAGCAAGCGGAGCCAGAGGTCAAGACCTTGATGAGGCGGGATCAGTTTTATTCTTTCACGTGGTTTCTGTGTGTAAACCTTTTCCAGGCATTAATCATTAATCAGAACTGCAATCAAGGATAAGGAACCATCCCTCCCGGCTGGCAGAGCCTCGGCCGATGCGGGCCAGGCGGCTGTGCCATCAAGGGGGCCGGCTTTGTGCTTCAGAAGCGTCCTCCTCTCGTCCCTGAGGCCGGCACTGCCACGCCCTTTTCACAGATGGGAAAACTGAGGCCTGGAGCTTACAGAAGACTCGCCCAGGGCCCCCTGGCTAGTGACGTGTCCGAGCTGGGGGGGCTCTCGCCTGGTTCTTGGACCACTGAGCCCACAGTGCAACCACTGCGCAGCTCGGCATCCATGTGGTCGGACGGGAGGCTTTGAAGGCCCCACGGCAAGTCAGGAGCCCCCTCTCCAGGGCACTGCTCACAGCAGACTCAGGGCATCTGGGTTAATGAGCTCCTGTGACCCGCCTGCCACCGCCTAAAACAAAACACCCAAACCAAACAAACAGGAGCAGCGGCTCACTGACCCGTCAGGAAACCAGTGACAGTTTCCCAGCAAGCGGGCAGAGGCGAGGGCCTGGCCCGGGGTTCTGGCCCGGAGACCGGCCCCAGCCCCAGAGGAGAAGGGACGGTCTGGACAAAGAGGTGGTGTGTCCACAACGGAACGCGGCTCAGCCACGAGAGAAGACCGAGGCCTGCATTCGAGGCGACAGAGACGGACCCCAGGGCATTATGCTTAAATGAGACATGTCAGACGGAGAAGGACAGATCCTGCAGGGTCTGACTCGTATGTGGAATCTAAGCAACAAACAAAAACCGGAACAAGTGAGCAAGCCAAAAAGACACAGAGGAGGGCAGTGGTTGGGGGGTGCGGGGGTGTGAAATGGGTAAACGGGTGGTCGGTGCCAGACGGGGCGCAGAGCACCCTGTGTGAGCATGCCGCGGCGCATACAGAGCTCAAAATACAGCACACACCCTGTACACACACGAAACTGACACCCTGCTGTAAACCGCGTCACCTCGGTTTAAAAATACTCATAAAATGTAATATAGTATGCGCTAAGTCGCTCCAGTCGTGTCCGACTCTGTGTGACTCTGTGGACTGCAGCCCACTAGGGTCCTCTGTCCGTGGGATTCTCCAGGCAAAATCCTGGAGTGGGTTGCCATGCTCTCCTCCAGGGGATCTTCCCGACCCAGGGATCAAACCCACATCTCATGACTCCTGCACTGGCAGGCGGGTTCTTTACCATGAGCGCCACCGAAATATAGTATATTTCAGGCGAAACAGAAGCGCAGGTAAGGAGAGAGGTGGACCCGTGCAGGGCCCGTGGACAAGGCGGTGGGCCGGGGCTGCGCTGCCCAGACGCCTGGTGTGTTCCCCGCATGCCTGCTGGGTGCTGCCAGGCCAGCGGGAAGGGCGCTCCAGGCAGGGGGTCAGCACCTGCTAGGGCACAGAGGTGCCGATCACATCAGAGTGAGCGCCCAGCAACCTGGGAGAGCAGGGCGGGACTAGGGGTGTGGGCTGCCACAGGCTGAGAGGGCAGTGGCCCAGCGCCAGGTGGCCGGAAGGTGCTCCTGCAGGACAGGCCTCCGCCGCTGCTGGTGGGGGAGATGCCCAGCCCAGGAAGGGTCTGCATGGGAAAGAAAGCAGGACGGCGTGGGCGAGGTCCCAGCGGCACTGAAACTCCAGCTCGGTGTGTGTGTCGGGGATGCCTTCCCCCTCCCGGGGGCCTCCAGGGCTCGCTACCGACCAGCAAGGATGACCCACCCTGGCCACTGAAATAGACAAGCAACCGGGCCCCATTCCTGACTGTCCTCACCCTCCGGGCCACTCAGCGGGGCTGAATTCTGACGTTTCTGGGTCAAGGTGTTGCTTTCTGGCAACCCCAAAGTCTCCCAGCCTCTCCGGACCAAGGGCTGGGCCTCTTCCCATCCCCCTCCTTTTAAAAAACTTGACAGTATACTTATTAGAATAAATAGGTTGGTTAAACATCTAGATTAAAATGGTAAACTGATTTTCACAGTTTTTAGGCACGATACACACTGTTGTTTACGATAGCATAAGTACTTGGATTTGGGATTTGGGGAAAGATAAAACTCATTCAACCTTTGGGTCCTGCCCTGTGGGTCCTGCCCCGCAGGGGACCCGTCCCTAGGGCCAGGAGCTGAGTTCCAGAGGCAGCACGGAGACCTCAGAGCAGGGGCCCAGGCGGAAGCAGTGTGGGTGGGCTGGAGTGGGTCAGGACTCTTCAGAGTGGGCTGCCGGCTTCGCTCCAGAAGCGGGTGGAGGACGCAGGAGGGACACGAGGTCCCCCAAAGGGCTCACGCGGGGCGGCCCTCGTGGGTGACTGGCAAAGCCCCCTCCTGTCCTGCCCCAGGACTGCAGGGACTGCGGGCAGCAGCAGGCGTCCACTTCAGTGACACCAAGTCCTGGATGAACCCGAGGGAGTCGGGGAGAGATTTCCAACCCCAAGCCTTGTGGCATTCACACTTTTGAAAATGAGTGAACACTTTCTTCCACATAAAACCTGCTGGAAGCTTCAGCTATAAAGCAGTGGGAAGGGCAGGTGCTAGGGACCTGAGCCCTCTAGAGATGGGCCTCCGGACACCCCCTCTCTCCAAGCTCCTACCCCAGGACTCCCCGTCTAGTCAGGCAGGAATGTGGAACACAGGATGGCAAAAATCTGGGGCCTTAAGGGAGATCTACATCTGGGGCTTCCCCGGTGGCTGAGACAGTAGAGATCTGCCTGCAATCCGGGAGACCTGGGTTTGGTCCCTGGGTGAGGAAGATCCCCTGGAGAAGCAAGTGGCCACCCACTCCAGTATTCTTGTCTGGAAAATCCCACGGACAGAGAGCCTGGCAGGCTACAGTCGATGGGGGCCAAACACGACTGAGTGCCACTTTCACAGACGGGGAAACTGAGGCCTGGTGTGGACATGGGGTGCCTTCACCATTTTGGGGGCAGTGGTGCCCTTGTCTCTTTAGTGGAAGCTGGACGGACCCTGTGAGCCTAGGCCCTCAAGCCCAGCTTTGCTTGGGGAGGGAAGACGGAGGCCTCAGGTGAGTGCCTGCACTCACTCAGGACATCAGGACATCAGGGCCAGCCAGCTCAGCCCAGGCCAGGCCGGCAGACGGGCTATCTATCAGTGATCCAGACTCCCCTCAGGGACAGGGTTATGCGGGAGGGCCTGTCCTGTCCCTCTGGGTGGCTGAATGCTGACCCAGAGAGGGCCTCGGCTGGGGCACCGAGGATGTGGATTGGAGAGGTGTACCGAGCGGCAGGGGCTTGTCCGTGGCCACATCTGGCCGCACTCTCAGAGCCCTGCCCCAGATGCCACACTGGCCCTTAGGTGCCCCCTGGGAGGCGGGTGGGGGTGGGGGAAGGGGGACTCCTCCCATTCCCTGTCCTCGGGGTTGGAGTGACGAGCCCTACAAGCTCAGGGTCCACAGGAGGACGTGCAAGGGCCCCGGACCTCTGGGTGTCCCCCCGAGGGTGAGTGAGGACTCGCTGTGAACCCGCCCCACACCCAGTCCAGCAGCAAAGCCAGAAGAACACGTTGAGCAAACGCGTCAATAAATAACAAGGAGGCCTGTCCCTGGGCTCTCTGACCTGGAAGGTTCCGTGCTCAAGTCTGCAGACCTCAGGGGCCGGTCCTTCCCCAGCTCCGCGCCACCCCCCCCCCCCCGCCCCTGCACGGTGACCCCTGAGTGGGTGGGTGAGCGTCACCCTCCCCGACAAGCTAGGCAGGCTTTGTTCTCCCACCACCCTCCGGCCCCTCCCTCTGGCCTCCTGGGGACGCGGCTCTCCCAGAAAGGGCAGGCCGGAGAGAGCCCCGAGGAGCTGCCCCTGCAGCCTGCGCAGCCCCAGCGACAGACCCCCGGGAGACCCCGGCTCTGCTGTAGGGCTCCCCCATAGGCGGGCACAGACTGCCCCACCGCCCCACCCTCCCCACACCCTGCGCAGCCTGGCCCTTTAAGCCACCTCCCCTGTGCCGTATTCACCCCAATAGGCGGGCACATCAATACTGCCACCTGAACCCTCCCACAGCGAATGTGCCTTTACTCAAGTGGAAGCTGCTGAAAATGGGCTCGTGCTGGCTGTCACCCAGCCAGCAAGGGAAGGGACAAAGTCACTGCCCCTGCCCACTGTCGGTCAAGGACCGAAAGGCTCCCTCCCTCCTGGCTCAGAAGCAGGCCCTTGGCTTGGTTCATCTCCTCTGGGCCATCGCCCCTTCTGTCTTCCTGGGGACTTGCCTACTCCTGGTCCCCAATCCCACCTGCCCTTGGACAAAGGAAAGTGACCCCCAGCTGGTCACAACAGTCAGGCTGACCAGCAGCCTGTGGGAGGGGGTGTCCCATAACCCCCCTTTATGTGCTCGTTAACCTGTAAAGTACTCCTTCATTGGGTTATGAGTGGCACTGCCCAGCTGTGGGGCCTGGACACCCTTGCAGTGGCACCCCCCCATTTCAGCCAGGGTCAGAGAGGGCCTGGGCAGCCAAGCCCCCTTCCATTCACCCAATAAATATCAGGCATTCCCCCCAGGTCAGCTACTCTGCACACCATACTTCCAATCCAGGAACAGCAGGACCCCTGGGAAGGGGGCAGGCTGGGTCTGTCCTTCCTAGGGCAGAGGGCACAGGCCAGTCAGGTGTCCCGCCTGCCAGTGCTGGTGAGGCCCACAGACCAGGAGGAAAACGCAGGATGGTGTGTCCCTGGGCAAAGATGATTCTATAGCTTCATTCGAGCACCTACTGTGTGCCAGTCCAGGGGACAGAGCCCCAGGAATACCAGCACCTACTGTGTGCCAGGCCGGGGGTCAGAGCTCCAGGATATACCAGCACCTACTGTGTGCCAGGCCAGGGGTCAGAGCCCCAGGGGATACCAGCACCTACTGTGTGCCAGGCTGGGGGTCAAAGCCCCAGGGGATACCAGCACCTACTGTGTGCCAGGCTGGGGGTCAAAGCCCCAGGGTACATCAGCACCTACTGTGTGCCAGGCCGGGGGTCAGAGCCCCAGGGGATACCAGCACCTACTGTGTGCCAGGCCGGGGGGCAGATCCCCAGGGTACACCAAGGCAACGAGTGAAGGATAACCCCAATGCCGACACGTCGCCTGCCGCGGGCCCGCCCTGGCCCAGCTGCTCTCTCTGTATCCATCCACGCAACTGAACTAGTGCAGGACGGAGGTGGTTTCAGAGACGACGGATCACGGTGCTGAGAACACGAAGCCTCACACCTTGGAAAGGAGGAGCAGAGGCCAGTCTGGAGAGAGGAGTGGGTGGAGGGTGGACTTGAGAGGTGAGCAACGTGCTGGCTCTGAGGCTTCTGCCAAGGGCCCCGTGGGTCCCTTGGGGCTGGCCAACCAGGCTCGTGTCCTGCGCCGTGGGAACAGTCTCTCACTGGCTTCATGACCCAGATAACCTTGGCAGTTCTCTGACAGCCCTGCGCCTTCCCAGGGCCCGGCTGGGTGTATCCGGGGCCCCTCCCAACGGTCCTCGAGCCTCCCTCTCTGAATCCCAAGGGCCTGTGATGCGCGTGCAGGGATTCCCTCCTCGGGGACTCCCGGGGCACTTCCAGGCAGCTCCACGTCTTGGGTGTGCAGCGCTTCTTACCTTGACGGCCGATTCCCCAGCTACCTCACTGGACAAAGAACTTGAAGCCGGAGTCCTTGTGTCCCAGACCCAAGTCGCATCTAAGCCCTGGCCTTCGATGGGGCGTGACTTCGATCCTGACCACAGAGCGGGTGCCCACTCCCCTCAGTGTAGACACCAGGATAGGCCAACTCTACACCCACAGGCACACAGGAACCTGGCCTGAGGTAGCTGCAAGGCCGGAGGACACATAATCCAAAGTCCAAGTCCTTTGTCCTCAGCCACCACCACCGTTCCCTGGATGAGTTCTATCTGCTCACCACTGAAGGTGACGAGCCACCAAGGCCAGCAACAAACCTGCACAGAGCTCATCCACCGGGATTTTCCCTCGACCCGCAGGCTCACGGGGCAAGTCCAGCCCTGACAGCAGCCCTCTGCTCCTCTGTGATGGTCTCGAGCAGCACGCCTGGCCCTTGGAGGGGTCACTCAACCCCTCTGCGCCACTCAACCCTGCCCCCACCCCCTGACAGTGCCTCCCTGGCTCCCCTCCACTCCTGAGAGCAGCCAGGCGGTTCTACCCAACCTGGGGACCCCTCCCTTCAAATCCAAAAGATGGGAATCCTTTTGACACGCGCTGTGCGCCCCTGAACAGCTCCTAGCCCCCGGGTTCAGGCCTCACCCGTGTACCTCTTCCTAGCTATGGCCACACACCTGTCCCTGGAAGTGAACGGGAAACGGGGCGGGCACACCTCCATTACCTTGGGTGTGCCACCGCACACGCGCACACTCTGGCTTAACCAGCATCAGCGGGAAGCGCGAGTCCCCCAGACACATCTGCTGAGAACACCCAACAATCTTCAAACCACTGGCCTGTCACGCAGGTTTCCTTCCCTCCTCCAAGTGCAGCATGTCAGCTGACTGTCACAGTTCAGGAAGCTTCCAGGAAGACAGATTTCAGGGGAGAAACGGACCCCCGGACCTTCTGAGCCCCGTAATGACCATCCTAGGGGGGAGGGCTGCGGCCAGCATTCTGGAAAGAGCCGGGAACAGACCTTTGGAGACTCAGCTGATCCCTTAGCCCAACTCAGGCCACCCTGATTCCCAGGTCCAGGAACGAGGGGCTTCTCTCCAGTGTCCAGGACGCACTGCCCACATGGGTCCACGTCGGCATTGCGGCCTCCCCAGGACAGGGCCCAGGACTTCTGGCAGCTGGAGGGCCTCCGCCTGGCCCGTCTGCTTGTCACCATCTCTAAACACAGCTGGCAAGACAGACCAGACAGACGCGCCTCCTGCCTGCCCTCCTGGCAGCCGGGCCTGGGCCCGGGCCCGCACGAGTGCAGGCGGACAATGGGACCGCAGGCCTGGAGCCCGAGGGGAGCTGTCCAGACGCCCCCTAACCGCCCACAAGGCCCTGCAAGCTCAAGGAGCAGCACGGCCTCACACAGCCAGGCAAGTGGGTAAAAGCCATGGGCCAACCACTCTGTCTGTCTTTGTCGAGGGCAGGGCTCTGCCGTCTGGGACCCGGCCCACACAGCCCACGTAGGTCCCCACCCTGGCTGTGACCGGACTGCGGCTGGACTGGCCTGGGGCGCACCTGGGGCAGGGGCAACCGCAGAGGTCAGCCTGTAAAAGGCACTTCGAAGGGGCTCTGGCAGATTATCTCTGGTGCAGACAGAGTAGCAAGTTGGCAAAACCTCCAAATGGAGAGAGAGCGAAAACCCAACCAGCTGCTTGGCTGGGGCCTGGCTCAGCCCACGATGAGTGGGGCAGAGGAGCCCACTTCCCCGTGGCGGGGCCTGTCCACACGCCCCGGGGGCCACTCAGAACCCTGGTTCCAGGGTCTTCCACAGCAGACTGCCGAGCTGGGCGGGGGTTCGTCCAGGCTGTCCCTGGGGGTCCCAGGGGGCAGTGGCTGGCCCCCAGGGCTGCTGGCACCCCGACCCCACATCCCGCCCTCCCCCGACACCCAGGCATCCTCAAGCACACAGGACCCTCATGCAGACTCCTGTCCCAGGAACAATGTCGGAGGCTCCCAGTCTTCAGGGGCTCAGTGGTCTAGAGAAGGAGGGGGCTGGCACAGCAAAGTCCTCCCGCGGGCTCAGGCAGCCTCACTGAGGACACAGACCAAGCCCAGAGCTGGGAGGCCAGACCCCGATCCAGATCCAGGCAAAGGCAGCACGCCCCCTCCCCGCAGAGCCTGCCCCTTCAAGACTCCCTGGGTCTGGGCTGAGCAGGGACAGAAGCGGCTCCTCCAGGCAGCTCTCTCAAGCCCCCCAAACTGGGAGCCGGTTACCCGCCGCGCCTCACGTTCAGCACCACCCGCCCCCTAAGCCGCCCGCGTCTGCGATCGTCCCCGCACCACCCCGGGCTCCCCAAGGCCGGCCCCTGTCGGGGCTGCGGGGCTGCGCCCCCGTCCCCGGGTCCGCAGACTCTGGCACGGGGCTCCCCCGACCCCGCAGCCCGCCCTCCTCCACCCGGCGGCCCGCTGGACGCTCCGGCCCCCTCCCCGCCCGC
>SJXQ01000651.1:89379-137990 GCA_006408695.1 Aepyceros melampus
GGGTGGCTGCAGTGGCCGTGGGGCCACACTGGGTGGGCTTCACATCCAGGAGCTGCCGGGCAGCTCTGCGCCTTGGTCTCCTCACCTGTCATGGGGGCCAGGACTCCGTGAGTCCCCGAGGAAGCAACAGGCCCTTCGAGTGAACCCAGATGAAGTGGCTGATGGGTCTCTGAAGAGCAGCCCCGGTTCTGAGTTTAGGACATCTCCCATGATCTGCCTGGGAGAAGTAAGATTTCTTTAAAGGCCCCCTTGCAGGTACGGAGAAGGCAATGGCACCCCACTCCAGTACTCTTGCCTGGAAAATCCCATGGACAGAGGAGCCTGGAAGGCTGCAATCCATGGGTTTGCTGATGGTCAGACACGACTGAGCGACTTCACTTTCACTTTTCACTTTCATGCATTGGAGAAGGAAATGGCAGCCCACTCCAGTGTTCTTGCCTGGAGAATCCCAGGGACGGGCGAGCCTGGTGGGCTGCCGTCTATGGGGTCGCAGAGTCAGACACAACTGAAGTGACTTAGCAGCAGCAGCAGCAGCAGGTACGAAGGACTTCACTCTTTCTCAGGTGAATACAGTTTAAAGTTAAGACAGTTTCCATCCAGTCTTCAGCTGGGCACATTTTTGCCTTCCTCCTTGAGGTGGCCTCGGGTGGTGTCTGGAGACACCCTTGCTTGTCACAGCTGAGGGTGCTCCTGGACTCCAGTCGGGGGAGGCCAGGGGGGCCAGCAAACACCCATCACATCCAGGAGAGAGACCCACGGTGGGAACAGTCCGGCTCCAAATATCAGCTGTGCCGAGGCCGAGACACCCTGCTCTCAAGGGGATGTGCTTGTCACCTTTGGGGTCACTCCTTAGTTCTGGGTGGTCCACCCATGGGGGTTGCGGGAGCCCCCACAGGTCTTGCAGGTAGACCCCCACCCTGTCCCCAGTGCCATGCCAAGGGGCTCTAGATGATGACCCCAATCCTCCCCCCATTCCAGAAGGCAGGTCCTGACAGGCTCCAGCTTACAGGTGGGGAGACAGAGGCACAGGGCCGGCAAAAGGTCCCCAGGCTCTTGCTCCCCACAGCCTGGTCCAGAGCTGTCCCTGAGCCTCTGAGCTCTGCCCCCCACTCCGCAACGGTCTTGCAGGTAGACCCCCACCCTGTCCCCAGTGCCATGCCAAGGGGCTCTAGATGATGACCCCAATCCTCCCCCCATTCCAGAAGGCAGGTCCTGACAGGCTCCAGCTTACAGGTGGGGAGACAGAGGCACAGGGCCGGCAAAAGGTCCCCAGGCTCTTGCTCCCCACAGCCTGGTCCAGAGCTGTCCCTGAGCCTCTGAGCTCTGCCCCCCACTCCGCTGATGAAGAAGACCACAGGCTCAGAGGGAAACCCCTGGGGCCCCGCCCCTTCGCTGCACTGGCTGCCTCCCCAGGCAGGGTGGAGCCGCCAGGACACTCAGAAACAGGGGTGTCTGACAGGGCGCCTCCCAGGTGGGCTGCGGGGGGAGCTGGCTGGGCTGCCCCCGGAAGGGGCCTGAGCTAGGTGGGTGCTGGGTGCTTTCACACCTGCTGAGTGGCAGAGGCAGCAGTGACTGCTTCCCCATTTCTCGGGTAAGGAGAATAAGGCCTGCAGCTGGGTCCCCGCCTCCTCCCTGGGCCCAGAGCAGCAGCGGAGTGGCCCAGGGGATCGGCTGGGACAGGCCAGCCTGGGCCTGCTGTCTCCTGCTGGCCCCAGGGCAGATCCATCCCTCGCAAGTGGCCTGTGCACTTTGCCGGATACTCAGGGGCAGCTCAGAGCCTCTTTGCTAGGAGACCTTCAGCTCCTGCGCCTCAGTTTCCTCGCTTGTGCAGCGGAGCTGAGGTGACTCCCCCCGAGGGGTATGTGAGGCCCCAGCGTGGTCTCCACAGCCCAGCAGGCCATCGTAAGAATACCTGCGGCAAGGGCCCAGAGCAGCAGCGGAGTGGCCCAGGGGATCGGCTGGGACAGGCCAGCCTGGGCCTGCTGTCTCCTGCTGGCCCCAGGGCAGGTCCATCCCTCGCAAGTGGCCTGTGCACTTTGCCGGATACTCAGGGGCAGCTCAGAGCCTCTTTGCTAGGAGACCCTCAGCTCCTGCGCCTCAGTTTCCTCGCTTGTGCAGCAGAGCTGAGGTGACTCCCCCCGAGGGATACGTGAGGCCCCAGCGTGGTCTCCACAGCCCAGCAGGCCATCGTAAGAATACCTGCGGCATCGATCGCCGGCTTGCCAGGCACCGGGTGCTGTGCCTTCACTTTCTGGGCATGCCAGGGTGCAACCTCTCGTCTGCCTGGAGACAAGTGTTACCATCCCCACCCTGTCAAGGCTAAGTGACCAGCTCCAGGCCAGGCAGCTGGGGAGTGGCCTGAAAGGGAAAGTGTTAGTCGCTAATAGACTGCAGCCCGCCAGGCTCCTCTGCCCATGGGATTCTCCAGACAAGAATACTGGGAGTGTGTAGCCGTTCCCTTCTCCAGGGGATCTTCCCAACCCAGGGATCAAACCTGGGTCTCCTGCATTGCAGGCGGAGTCTTTACAGCTGAGCCACCAGGAGAGGCTTAGGCAGGGCTGAACGCCGGGAGGTCTAGCTGGGGTGTGGGAGGCTGGCTGTCTGTGCCCCTCCTTGGGGCTGGGCATGCCGAGAGGGGTCATCCTCCAGTCCTGTCCCTATGGCCTCAGCTCCCGCAGAGAGGTACCGCATCCCCATGCCTGTCCCTCCCGCTCTGTCCCGAGAGACACTGTCTTCCTGAGAGGGTGTCTTCATGGGCTGAGTCACCAAGCCAGGTGTGGGGGCTGTGAGGGGCTGCTCTCCGCTCTTTCTCAGGGAAACCTGTGAAATTCAGCTGGAGAGGCTCCCTTGGGCATTCTGAGTCAGTGGGCACCGGGCCCAGGCTTCCTGAGCCGGCCCAGCCCGGATGGCTCCCTCTCGGTCTCTCTTTCCCTCTCTGTGCCTCTGTCTCTCTCCCCCATATACACACCCCCGTCCTTCAGGAGGACACATTCAAACCCCAGCACGTCTTCTACCTGGAGGGACAGGAAGGTGTTATTTACCAAGACCCTCAGGGACTCCACAGGAAGCCCTGACATGGCCTCCAGAGGCCGTGTGTGGGGTGTGCGATGCTGGATGCTGCTGGACACGGCCGTGTGCCCACGCTCAGACCTCCCCGTGGTCACAGGGGGGAAATCTGGGCCGGCAGACTCTGCCTCTGGCCCTCCTGTGTGGACGGAGGTGGGCCCTGCCGTGAGGGGGGCGGGCACACGCCTGGGGAATGCCTGCGGTCCCCGAGCGGGACAGAGCCCACTGCACACTCGCTGGTGTAGACAGAGAATGTCACTTGCCGTATCATCAGCAGGTAAAGGGTGTTGCAGCCACCAGGCTGCTCGCCACTGCAACTGTCCTGACTGTCACCCCACGGGGACTCAGGATGGAGAAAAGCAGGATCCTGGCCCCAGACCGCCAAAGTTTAATCAAAGGAACGGCTCCAGTGAGCCCAGACTCTTGCACCTTCCCGTACACAGAAAACTGCTAAATTCCTTAACTTGAGACGTCTAATACCTGCATTCTGCTTCACTGAGCCAGGCCCACGTTTGCTGAACTTCTTTCCTGTTGTAAATGCTTTTGTTCTGAGTCTTCATTTGAGGACACAGCCTCAGGGTCCTGAAAGCCACGGACTAGAGCTGTTCCCGGCTTTGCCCTTTCTTGTCTCAGCCCCAAGTGAGAAGTCTGTCTTTGTTCTCAGTTATAGAGGGTGGGAGGGCAGCAAGGGCTCCCCACTGACACAGAAGCCCTGAGTCCTGGTGGGGAGCTGCCTCCGGGGCTGGTGATCTCCAGCCAGCCTGGAGCATTCCGACATCTGAGACGCGGGGTTCTGGCAAGCACACGCTGGGGCTGAGGGTGGCATTCTCCAGCCCGACTTTGAGAGGACCACAAGGACTGTGGCACGTCCTCCCTTCTGATGTCTGGAGGAGGGCTTGGGGCTGCTCCATGGTACCATGGAAGCAAAAGATCTGCCTGCGGGAAGCTGTGCATGGAGCCAGCCATGCTGACCTTTCATTTCAAGATGCAGAAACCTGCCCAGCAGGCATGCCCTGCAGACTTGCGGGGCTGGGTCTGGCCAGCGGTCTCAGGCCCTGCTCCCACTCACTGGCCACTGCCCACCAGTCTGTCTCCTATGGGCTGGTTTGGGTCAGCAGACAGAATTCGGAGAAGCCCAGCAACATTATGTACAGGGGACCGAGGACTGGAGGTGGGAAGGTCGTCACCCAGGTCGCTTGTGAGTCCGCACTGGAGCCAGCTGCGGCTCCAGGCATTTCTGTCGCCCCTGCAGGAACGTGGGGACAACAGAAGCGGAGAACGTTCCACTAGATTTGGAGGACCTAAAGCAGCACTTCTCAAAGTGTGAACTTGGTACCCTGGTGGGTCCCGAGACTGTTTTAGGGTCCAAGACGTGAAAACCACTTTCCCAAAATATACTTTCTTATCTCTCCTTGCTATTCTTTGGAACTCTGCATTCAAATGGGAATATCTTTCCTTTTCTCCTTTGCTTTTCACGTTTACAAGAGGACCTCTAAGTATTTGCCAAAGGGGAGAATTGCTAGATGATGGGTCATGTGTACCTTCTATGCTACTAGATGTTGCTAACTTGTTCCCGAGAATGATGGAGCAAGTTAGATCTCCATGTACCCTGGACATGTAGGAGAGGTCCTGAGACTCCACACTTTCATCAAAGGTCAGTGTGTATCAGCCTTGATTATTAGCCAGTCCAATGAGTGTGGAAAGTTTCTAATTATTCTTTCACTTTTCAATTATCTCTCATTTGTCACTAATGTTTATCTCACTAACATTGACTCTACCTCCCCTGTTCACATGGTACATTAATTAGGATGCTCCTGCCTTTGAGTAACAAAACACTCAACTAAAAGCAGCTTGAACCGAAGTGTTAGTTGATCAGTTATGTTTGGGATCCCAAGTGTAGCCCACCAGATTCCTCTGTCCATGGAATTCTCCAGGCAAGAATATTGGAGTGGGTTGCCATTCCCTTCTCCAGAGCATCTTCCCAACTCAGGGATTGAACCTGGGGTCAGGTAGATTCTTTACCATCTAAGACAATAATATATAGTAAAATAATAAAAGCAGCTTAAACACATCATGAGAAGCTTGTTGATAAAATGCTTCCAGATTTGGTCACCTTAGTGGTACTAGGGCCAGGGGCTTTCATTTTTCTTCTCTTTCGTCTTTAGCTTTGGTCTTTATCTTCTCATCATGATGGCAAGATCTCTACCCCTCAATATCATACAACAGCATGCAAAGGCAGGCAGGTTGCTCTTCCTCCTGGGTCTTTTTTAATCACTGAGCAATATTTTTCGCAGAAGCCCCTTGACCAGCTGCCCCAATTTCCCTTCATACCATATTGACGAGGATTACTTTTCGTACCTATGACTGAAGCAGGGACAAAAAAGGGGAATAAAATTTCAATGGGCAGTTTAGACAGTCACCTTGGGGATAGAATGGTGCCCCTCCTCTAAGCACATGAGAAGGTGAACCTCCAGATGAATTCAGAGGTCTTATAACAATAAAGAAGAATGGAGATGATAGCTTTGAGGTGGCAGAAACAAAATTCCTTAAGGCTAAATTGTAGAAAGAGCTTTCATTCTGGTGTCCATTTTTAGCATATGGATACCAGTAGTTTCCTTGAGTTCCAACTCCAGAAGTTTTCCCTACCTTTACTTTTTAAACATGGAGTTCCATGAATTTGTCCAACTTTCATTTTTTCCTGCTTTCAGCACCGACTGTTCATATTCAAAATTTTTCTTTTTCCTTAGAAGTTCTTTGTACATAATACTCCAGATCACCACTGAAAAGATAAAGGCTTCCAATTTCCTACCCCCAGCCCCATTCTTGTGTCTCTAAAGATATTTCTTCCTCATAGACAGCACTTGTATTTTCTTAGGATTTCTAAACTGATATAAGTGCTATCACTTTAGACAATTCTTCTCAAACTATGGTTATTTCCAACTTGCTTATGGTCTTTGTGGATGAGATTCTCTGATCCAGAGCCTCAGATTGGTACTGAAGCCATTTTCTGAGCCCTTAAAAATATCACACTTGGTGTAGAAATAGACTTGCCTCTCGTCCCTCTGTCCTCTGAGACCAGAACCAAAGATCCTTTAAAACTGGTACAAGAAACCAAAAGTTTTCCGGATGCTGATTCATTGCTCATCAGTCACATCAGTGATTAAATATTTAAGTGCCAAGGAGTCTGTGATAAAATATTAATCTCCAGCCAGTCTGCTATAAAATATTTAAGGGCTGGTGAGTCTGGAGTGTGCAGCTTTCAGCTCAGAGCGAGAAAAGCCCCATCCAAGGCCGGATGCTGGATGATGGAGCAGACACACAAAGATCAGATGATGAGAAAAAATGTCCGATCCAAGTGCACTCAGAGGCCCTGGCTACACAGCACTGAGACTGCGGCTGGTCACATCGGGCTGGTCTGTGAGCAACAATTCACCCCCGTGAGAATGCCAACTTGAACTTTTTATGTGCTTTTCAGAATCGTAAAAACTGAGACTCAGAGAGGTAGAGGAAATTGCTTCCGATTTCAACAAGGAGCTACATTAACTAAGCTTTTCATGTTTATGCTCAGACACATACAACTCTTTGCTGCCTCATGGACTGTAGCCCACCAGGATCCTGTGCCCGTGGAATTTTCCAGGCAAGAATACTAGAGTGGGTTTTTATTTCCTCCTCCAGGGGATCTTCCCAACCCAAGGATCAAACCAGTATCTCTTGCGTCTTCTGCATCGGCAGGGGGGTTCTTTACCACTAGCACCAACTGGTAAGCCCTTTTCACCACCTTTAAGCAGGTATTATTTCCTTTCCAGCCCCAGCAGAACCATGAACAAAGATTCTTGCAGTGTCTTTGTATTGGTTAAAAAAAATCATTTTCTCTGATGTTTCAAGCAGAGGGAATTTAATATGGGAAACTGATTACGAAGGAGCTAGAAGGGCTGGAAGACCAAGTAAGAGAAAGAAGGGAAACTAAAAAGAGGAAGTTCGGTTCAATTCAGTCACTCAGTTGAGTCCTACTCTTTGCGACCCCATGGACTGCAGCACGTCAGGCCTCCCTGTCCATCACCAACTCCCAGAGTTTACTCAAACTCATGTCCATTGAGCCAGTGATGCCATCTAACCATCTCATCCTCTGTTGTCCCCTTTTCCTCCCACCTTCAGTTTTTCCCAGCATCAGAGTGTTTTTCAATGAGTCAGCTCTTCACATTATGTGGCCAAGGTATTGGAGTTTCAGCATCAGCATCAGTCCATCCAATGAATATTCATGACTGATTTCCTTTAGGATGGACTGGTTGGATCGCCTTGCTATCCAAGGGACTCTCAAGAGTCTTCTCCAACACCACAGTTCAAAATATCAGTTCTTCAGTGCTCAGCTTTCTTTATAGTCCAACTCTCACATCCACACATGACTACTGGAAAAACCATAGCCTTGATTAGACGGACTTTTGTTGACAAAGTAATGTCTCTGCTTTTAATGTGCTGTTTAGGTTGGTCATAACTTTCCTTCCAAGGAGTAAGCGTCTTTTAATTTCATGGCTGTAATCACCATCTACAGTGATTTTGGGGCCCAAAAATGTAAAATCTGTCACTGTTTCCACTGTTTCCCCATCTATTTCTCATGAAGTGATGGGACCAGATGCCGTGATCTTCGTTTTCTGAATGTTGAGCTTTAAGCACCCTTTTCACTCTCCTCTTTGACTTCCATGGTGGAACTGAAAAGAATGGGGGGAACATTTAGATGGGCAGTGCTGCTCAGCCATCCCCAGACCAAGGCTTGGAAGTCTATTCCTGCAGCTGAGTTCTTACAGATCCTGTTTCAGTTGGTTCTGAGTCCACCAGAGAATTGTCTTCTCAACCAGAGCTGCAGCTTCTGGAGAAAGGATACTTATTCCTACCAGCCAGCTGGAACTCAAAATCAGCTCCCATTGCCACTGCAAGAGCCGGCAGCAGCTGCCACCTTGTTGGAGCCACCGCAGAATCCTCCCTGCAACCTCTTGTCAGGCTCCCACCAGCACTTCCAAGCCATCCCCAGACCAAGGCTTGGAAGTCTATTCCTGCAGCTGAGTTCTTACAGATCCTGTTTCAGTTGGTTCTGAGTCCACCAGAGAATTGTCTTCTCAACCAGAGCTGCAGCTTCTGGAGAAAGGATACTTATTCCTACCAGCCAGCTGGAACTCAAAATCAGCTCCCATTGCCACTGCAAGAGCCGGCAGCAGCTGCCACCTTGTTGGAGCCACCGCAGAATCCTCCCTGCAACCTCTTGTCAGGCTCCCACCAGCACTTCCTACTGGCAGAAGTGGACAGAACTTCCACGTACGAGGGAAACTAACACATGTAGTTTACAGGCTTCCAACTGGAGCGTACTGAACTAGCAAACAACATGTAAATAGCAGGCACAGCCCCATTGCTACTTGAGAGAAAGAACTCCAGAGTAATATGAGTCAAGGTTGGCTTCCCCATCTTTTTCTGCTGTCCCACCGTGAAATGAGACACCTCACGAGTTTCTCCAGGGTTGGTCTTAAATATGGATAATCAACTACTTGTTTTCTTAATCAATTCTGAAAGCAAAAGAATGTTTAAGTGGGTTAAAAGTTGCAGATTCCTTTCTTGTTGAGAGTTCTCAAATTATGCCAAACTGGTGATTATAAAATGTGCAAAACAACCTGGAAAGAGGCCCATCCAAGTAGGATCTTAGAAGCTTGAGCTGTAAAGGTGCTGAGACATCAATAAGATACTTCCACCTGTTGGTTTGCTGACAGGAAGACAGGATGCCAGAAAGGGCCTGGTGATGGTCTCAGACAACCACAGCCTGCTTTGGAAACTCAGGCCAGTATTTCCCTGCACTGCACACTGGCTGTGGCTGGCAAGCTTGTCCCTCAATAACAATGGTCTTAGCTTTGTTGCTTATCATTTCTTACACATCCTACTCATCTCCCTGGTGAATAAATACAAGAAGAATACTTATTTTCTGTATGATATAGTTTTATAAAGAATTTTAATATCCATTACCTCCATGTGTCTCAAAGAGAACCCTGTAGACTAAAATCCAGAACACTTATTCTCATCTCTGCATGTGTGGTGCGCAACAAGGTGAGGTGACCAGATCAAGAGGACACAGTGGAGGACTTGCTATTCATAGTCTGCTGTAACAAACAGCCTGCTATAACAGGCTATCCAAATGTTGAATAAGTTAGCAAATGAAAATTTGAATGCACCCTGGCCATCATTCATAAAAACTGGGGCTAGAAGTACTAGTTCAACAAGAGGAAGAGTTTGTTAGGAGAAAAAAAAAAAAAAAAGAAGAGGGTATGAGGAGATGGAACTTGGGAGGAAAATGTTAGTTCCTATGAGTGGGAAGGTGGAAGAAGGGGGATTCCTAGAACCCACAGATCCCTGAAATCAGCCTATTCTAAGATAGAGCAGGAGGAAGATTCTGATTACATGTGTGTGTGTTAGTCGCTCAGACGTGTCTGCCTCTTTGCAACCCCATGGATTGTAGCCTGCCAGGCTTCTCTGTCCATGGGATTCTCCAGGCGAGAATACTGGAGTGGATTGCTGTTCCCTTCTCCAGAGGATCTTCCCAACCCAGGGATTGAACCCTGATCTCCTTCATTGCAGGCAGATTCTTTACCGTTTGAGCTACAGGGAAGAACTTCTAATTACACAAGCCCCCTAAAAGCCAGCTGTTGCATCTAGAATCCCCACCTCCTGCCATTGCCCTGTACAGTCAGGAACTCTTCTAGGTCTGAGAATACCAGGCTCAGTCCAAAGGCTCAGGATCCCTCCAGGTTTCCTGACTGTCCAGGGTCCTCTGCCCTTGTCACCCCCATTTCCTACCCTCACCAACCTGCCCTTCCTCACCCCTGAGTCTCTTGGCTTCTACCCTCTCCAGGCTCCCCACCCCCCACAGTTACAAAAGCAGAGGGAGCCTCTCAGCCATACTTCCCCCATCCCTAAATCCAGGGTGACATTCCATGCAAACCACGCGTCGGTCCCTTTCTGTCGCTGTTTAGGGCCCGCTTTATGCGGACTCCATTGCACTTGTTCTGAGACAAATGAGGAAGATGTGCAGTCTATTACCCTTATAAACCAGCTCCTTTCTTCCTCTCTCTGCCGTTTAAAAGGGCCTTTCTATTTGACTGAACAAGAAAAGGAACTCTAAGAGGGGAATTAACATTGTCCCCATTATATTGTCCAATTAACACTTGTCCCGTCAAAGGCTGAGTAGGAAGCCGGGAGCCTTGGTCAATGAGAACTTTTAATCCCTCAGGTAAATGCAAAGTCGCATTGAACACGATCAAAGGGCAGATCTCAATATATTCTCCCTCCAAGCCCGGTCCCTCCCCCCTCATGCATAGGACTGTATGAGGCTGCTAAGTTCTGGTTTGAATGAGTCTCAACCTCCCTTTGTGGCCATGTTGGGTGAAAGTGTGGGGGATGGTGGATCAGACATTTAAAAACTCACAGCAAGGCTCTTAATTACGCTCAAGACAAAGACACCAACGCAGACATGGTGAAGTAATGACAACCCAACCATCTTCTTTTTTAAAAATCGATTTCCTCTCTGTAGGTACTAGGTCCAACACCATTATGAACAAAGCAAATTATGCAAATAATTAATCCTTTAGAGTGATGGAATTTGGGGGTCAGTTTCTTGGATCTATAGAATGCCGGCATTCACTGAGATCTGACCCATGAGAAACTGATGGGCAAATAGAATCCGGACTTGAGCTGGAGGGCAAGTACTCTGAAACACTTGTTTTCCAGTTCCCTCCACCCGCTATGATCCTAACACGCTACTTTCTTTTTTAAAAAAGACTTTTATTGGGGTGCAATTGATTTACAATATTTAGTAGTTTCAAGTGTATAACAAAGTGAATCAGTTACAAAAACACATATATTCAGTTTTTCAGACTCTTTCCCCATATAGGCCATTTATAGAGTATTGAGTAGAGTTCCTTGTCCTATACAGCAGATCTTTATCAGTTATCTATTTTCTGTATAGAGAGTGTGTATGTATTAATCCCAGTCTTTCCATTTATCCCTCTCTCTGCTTTCTCCTTACTAACCATAGCTTATTTTCTACATCTGTAACTATATTTCATTTTTTTAGATAAATTCATTTGTAGCCTTTTTCTTTAGATTCCACGTACAAAAAATATCATATGATATTTGCCTTTCTCTGTCTGACTTACTTCAGTCAGTATGATAATCCCTAGGTCCATCCACGTTGCTGCAAATGGCATTATTTTGTTCCGTTTCATGGCTGAGTAATATTCCATGGTATATATGTAACATATCTTTATCTATTCCTGTAGATGGATATTGCTTCCATGCTTCTTTTCATGTGGTAGGTGCTTAAAATGTATTTATACACGATAGTGTCTTAAAAACAGATTTGCTTAGAGATTAAGCCATTCCCTTCTCCAGGGGATCTTCTCAACCCAGGAATCAAACCCAGGTCTGCTGCACTGCAGGCAGATTCTTTACCATCTGAGCCCCCAGTTCAGTTCAGTTCACTCGCTCAGTTGTGTCCGACTCTTTGCGACCCCATGAACTGCAGCACACCAATCCTCCCTGTCCGTCACCAACTCCTGGAGTTCTCTCAAACTCCCATCCATCAAGTTGGTGATGCCATCCAGCCATCTCATCCTCTGTCATCCCCTTTTCCTCCTGCCGCCGATCCCTTCCAGCATCAGAGTCTTTTCCAATGAGTCAACNTTTCTTCCAAGGAGTAAGCGCCTTTTAATTTCATGGGTGCAGTCACCATCTGCAGTGATTTTGGAGCCCAAAAAAAACAAAGTCTGACACTGTTACTGCCTAGCAATTTCTACCTCACTAATACACAGCAGACTGTTACTGGGAATGTAACAGGACCTCCATTCTCAAACAGCTCACATTCTAGGGGCTTTTTTGCTGGCGCAGTGGATAAGAATCTGCCCTCCAGTGCAGGTAACGTGGATTCAGTCCCTGGACAGGAAGATCCCACACACCATGGAGCAAGCCCATACGCCACAAATACTGAAGCCCACATTTCCCAGAGCTCGTGCTTGACAACAAGAGAAGCCACTGCAATGAGAAGCCCTCACACCACAATGAAGAGTAGCACCAGCTCATCACAACCTGAGACTGCCTGTGTGCAGCAACAAAGATCCAGTGTAGCCAATAAATAAATAAGTGGAAAAATTTTTTAATTAGTTTGTTTTTAAAAAGTTCACATTTTGAAACAGGAGGTGAGGGCGGTAGGGCACAACCTTTCCCAAGGACACAATATAAACTGGTTAGAATCAAATGGGTCCAAGATGGCAGATAAGTCAACGTGGATTAAACCTTGATCCTCATTACACATTGTAACACCTCAGCAAGCCAAATGACACACCCAGAGGTGCCAGGAGTTTGATGGTCAA
Source organism: Aepyceros melampus (assembly GCA_006408695.1). NCBI lineage: Eukaryota > Metazoa > Chordata > Mammalia > Artiodactyla > Bovidae > Aepyceros > Aepyceros melampus. Next base: position 101,847 of record SJXQ01000651.1, read on the forward strand.
CCATCAAAGACCAAAAAGTGGGCTGTGGCCCAATTCCTAGAAATCTTCACCTCTTCCCTCAAATTATTTGAATAATCCTCCCCCTCATTAACCTGTGAAAGCACCCATTCCATAAAAGCTAACCACAGTGCCTTGCGAGGCCGCCCTCTAGAACAGCCCACACTCTGTGGAGTGTGTTTCTCTCTGAATAAATCCACTTTTTCCTATCACTTTTTCTCTTACTGAATTCTTTCTGCGATGAGACATAAAGAACCTGAGCTTCATTAGGTCCTCAAACCATGTGTGTGATCTTCGTTGGAATACTGTGGGTTTTGGTTGGGTCTGAGTTGCAGCCAGTGAGTTTGAGTTCCATATTGGCCTTTGGCTGGGTTCAAGCCCTGGCACATGGGTTCAAATCCTGTTACATGGATTCAAGTCCCAATCTCAGGTAGACAGTTTCAGTTCTAGCTCAGTTCAGTTCAGTTGCTTAGTCATGTCCGACTCTTTGCGACCCCATGAACCACAGCATACCAGGCCTCCCTGTCCATCACCAACTCCTGGACTCCATCCAAACCAATGTCCATTGAGTCGGTGATGCCATCCAACCATCTCATCCTCTGTCGTCCCATTCTCCTCCTAGCCTCAATCTTTTCCCGCATCAGGGTCTTTTCAAATGAGTCAGCTCTTCGCATCAGTTGGCCAAAGTACTGGAGTTTCAGCTTCAACATCAGTCCTTCCAATGAACACCCAGGACTGATCTCCTTTATGATGGACTGGTTGGATCTCCTTTTAGTTCTCGAAAGGAAAGCAAACAGTAAACTGAGAAGGTGTAGTTTTTTATATGGGACTGATGTCTCAGAGACCACTGAAGGGAAAGGGGAGGTGGGAAGGGAAGAGAAAGGGCAGTTCTAAATGCAGGCACTGATGGGACAGGGGCAGGCTTTGCCCCCAGTCAAGGTGGTGGCTTCAACACACCTGTTCTCACCCAGGGCCATCCTGTCCCCACTCCACCCAGTTCTTTGATGATGTCTGGGAAAAATCTGTGGTTGTCACAACTGGAGTGGGGAGGCGCTCCTGGAATCAAATAGGTGGGGGCCAGGGGTGATGTTCAACCCCCCACAGTGCCCAGGGCTCCCCCCACAGAGGATGATCTGCCCTGAATGTTGAAGTATCATGGGGGAGACCCTGCACTAATATTATTCTGACCTGCTGGTGCCCCTAGATTCCTGCTCAGACAGGGACTCTATCCACGTCACCTCTGTGTCCTAAGGTGACCTAGCGTAGGGCGGGCAGGAGATCCGAGATGAGCACTGGGGATGAAACCACAAGTCTGTGTGCCCACTCTCCACGCTACACCCCAGGGGTGACGGCATCAATCATTCCTTGTGCAGTTAGCTTTTCCCTGAGTCACTCTTGTCAAGGTCTCTTTTGTAGGTTGGCTATCCTGGAGGTGATATTGAGAGCATGGACTGGAGTGAAGCTTGCTGATGTAAGAGGTACAAAGAACAGAGGGCTATCATACGATCCAGCAACCCCATTCCTGGGCATATATGAAGACAAAACTTTAATTTGAAAAGAATACTAGTAATCATAGTAACACTATTCACAATAGGCAAGACATGGAAGCAACCTAAATGTCCATTGACAGGTATGGATAAAGAACATGTGGTATGGCTATACAATGGAATATTACTCAGCCATCAAAAAGAATGAAATAATGCCATTTGCAGTAACATGGATGGAACCAGATATGGCCATACTAAAATCAAAATAAGTTATAAAGAGAAAGACAGATACAATATGATACCACTTACATTGCTAAGTCACTTCAGTCGTGTCCGACTCTGTGTGATCCCATAGACGGCAGCCCATCCGGCTCCCCCGTCCCTGGGATTCTCCAGGAAAGAACACTGGAGTGGGTTGCCATTGCCTTCTCCAATGCATGAAAGCGAAAGGTGAAAGTGAAGTCGCTCAGTCATGTCCGACTTAGCGACCCCATGGACTGCAGCCTACCAGGCTCCTCCATCCATGGGATTTTCCAGGCAAGAGTACTGGAGTGGGGTGCCATTGCCTTCTCCGACCACTTACATAGGGAATCTAAAATATGACACAAATGAACTTATCTACAAAATAGAAACAGACTCACAGACGTAGGGAACGGACTTGTGTTGCCCAAGGGGAGAGGGTTGGGGAAGGGAAGGATTAGGAGTTTGGAATTAACAGATGCAAACTATTGTATTGGCGCTAGTGGTAAAGAATCCACCTGCCAAAGCAGGAGACATAGGTTTGATCCCTGGGTCGGGAAGATACTCTGGAGAAGGACATGGCAATCTACTCTAGTGTTCTTGCCTGGAAAACTCACGGGCAGAGGAGCCTGGCAGGCTACACAGTCCACATGGGTTGTGCTAAGTCACTTCAATCGTGTCCAACTCTTCGTGACATTATGAACCAAGGACAGCCAGGCTCCTCTGTCCCTGGGATCAGAATACTGACTGGAGTGGGTTGCCATGCCCTTAACCAGGGGACCTTCCCAATCCAGGGATCAAACCCATGTCTCTTATGTCTCCCGCATTGACAGGAAGGTTCTTACCACTAGCGCCACCTGGGAGGCCCTACAGTCCATGGGGTTACAAAAGAATCAGATATGACTGAGCACACATAGATGAATCTTCCTAGAATATATAAGGTGGATAAACAACAAAGTCCTACTGTATAGCTGTGACAAACCATGATGGAAAAGAAAAAAATAGCTTTATTGATAGATTCAGTTCCTAAGTGACTGGGCCCTTCCTCCCCCACGGTTTTCATTGCTGCCCAAGGCTGCAGACTTTCTTGCCACAACAATGGTCTTCAGGTCCAGGACAAGCCACCTGCAGACCACCCATACCTTCCCAAGGCTGGCCACTCTCATTAGCGACTAATGGCAAGACACACCCAGAAAGCAAAAACGTGACCATGAAAATATACTCAGGCATGTTCAAATTGAGGAAGTAACATTCTTATCTCTGTTTAGTACTCACTTGATTTTAGAATAGCTTAGATTGACAAAAATGTTGAAAAGACTTGTACAGAAGGTACAGCGTGCCCCTATTTCCAGCACATTAGTATGATATGTTTGTACCAACTGAAGAATCAAGATAGATACATTATTATTAACTAAAGTCCAGAAGCGACTTAGCAGCAGCAGCAGCAGCAGCAGCAGCAGCAACAGCAGCAGCAGACTTTGCTAGAATTTCCCTAGTTTTCCCTGTAAGTCCTTTTTCTCTCCCAGTCTTCTCTGGGATGTGACAGTCTCTCAGACTTTCCTGAGTTTTGATACCTTTAAAGCTTTGAGGAAGACTGATCAGGTATTCTGTTCCTTGGTTGGTTTGTTTAGAAATAAATTTATTAAACTAGTCACTTGGTAATCTGTGTCCTTTTTGTTGTTATCTGTTGTTGTTTTAGTCACTAAGTCGTGTCCAGTTTTTTTGTAACCTCATGGACTGTAGCCCTCCAGGCTCCTCTGCCCAAGGGATTTACCAGGCAGGAATACTGGAGTGGTTTGCCATTCCCTTCTCCAGGGGATCTTCCCAGCCCAAGTATTGAACCCTTGTCTCCTGCATGCCAGGCAGATTCTTTACCACTGAGCCACCAGCCACCACCATATTTATGTATATTTTAACACAATTAGAAGAAAAGCAGCGATAGCAAACACAATCATAATACAGCTTTGCAGTCAATCTATTAATAGAAGCCTCCAAGCGTGCTCTTGCTGCATTCCTGATACTTCGTTTGCTTGGTCCTGGAGTCAGCAAACTCATTTTTGGCAAGACTGGAAGCACGGACACATCTGTCTTGGCAGGGGAGGATGATGACAAGTCTGTGTGCCAAGTCGAAGGTCATCCAGCAGATGTAACTTTAGACAGATGTCCTCGTGGAGATGAATGGACACAAGAGTACAAGAAAAAGTCCAGATGCTGAGGAGTATGTAGAAGATCATATTTGTACACACATACACACACACACACACGTACATACAATGTACTTGTGTATAATGGTCTTTTTCTGACTTACAGGAAACACACCACACACTGTCCCTGGAAAGTAAGAGCAGATTGCTGACCCCAAATATTTGAGTCTATCCCAACAAGAGGACCATGGTTACCTCATGCTGTGCCATGAGTGTTTTCTGGGTCTCTCACTAGAGTTCTCAACACATACACCCCTTCTTGACTGACCCTGGTCTTGACCATGCACGTCAGTTATCCGCTGCTACATACAAACCACCTCAAAACTTAGTGGCTTTGGGAGTTCTCTGTTGATCCAGTGGCTGAGACTCTGTGATTCCAATGCAGGGGGCCCGGGGTTTGATCTCTGGTCGGGTAACTAGATCCTGAATGCCACAACTAAGACTCAGTGCAGCCAACTAAATAAATATATTAAAAAGCAAAAACTTAGTGGCTTAGACAACCGCCCCTTAATATGTTACTTGTTCTGTCAACCAGCAATTTGTACTGGACTCAGCTAGACAATTCCTCTGATGGTCTTTACCATCGGGGACTGACAAGACCCAGAAATGCAATATTTTTTTTCTTGGCAAAGACTGGCACACTGAGGATAACTTCTTGTCACCAGGTGTTCTGGGAAATCTCAGGGAATTCACCAAATTTACCTCCAAAGGGAAATGATGGCACTGCCAGCTCTTCAAGGCCTACTTTACAGTCTCCGGGTGTGTTAGGGGAGACACTGATGGAAACCACCTGTCCTGGCTAGGCATCATAATAACCACTTGCATGAATTATCTTTAAATAGGAGGTCTTAATACTTATAATCTAAATTCTTTTTTAAAAAATTTTATTGAAGTATAGTTGATTTACAAAGTGTTAATTTCTGCTGTACAGCAAAGTGACACAGTTATACATATATATGTATTCTTTTTATTTTATATTGGAGTATAGCCAATTAACAATGTTGTGGTAGTTTTGGGTGAACAGCAAAAAGACTCAGCCATGCATATACATGCTTCCATTCTCCCTGCAAACTCCTCTCCTATCAAGGCTGCCTCATAACATTGAGCAGAGTTCCCAGTGCTGTACGGTAGGAACTTGTTGGTTATCCACTCTAAATATAGCAGTGTGTACCTGTCTATCCCAAACTCTCTAATTATTTCTTCCTCCCATTTCCCCCCCCCGCTACCATAAGTTCATCATAAGTTCATTCTCTAAGTCCATGAGTCTGTTTCTTATCTATATCTACATATGTATAGATATACTCTTTCATGTTCTTTTCCATTATGGTTTATCACAGGATATGGAATATGGTTCCCTGTGATATACAGTAGGACCTTGTTGTTTACTTGGTTCCTTTTTATCCTAACATATTCACATGTTCTGGGGACTAAGATGTGGGCATCTTTGAGGGGGAGGACCTTTTACCTGCACACATACTTTATGCATGCGTGCACGCTCAGTCGTGTTCAACTCTTTGCACCCCATGGACTATAGCCCGCCAGGCTCTTTTATCCATGGGATTTTCCAGGCAAGAATACTGGACTGGCTTGCCATTTCCTACACCACGACACTTTATAAACATCTCATTTTGTAGATGAGAAAACAAAAACGGAAACTTGATGGTTCTGTTAGGGGAAACACACTGACTGAAATTGTCCACCCTGGCCAGGCACCATAGTAACCATTTACATGAGTTATTTTATGACAGGAGATCCTGGTAAGGAACACAGAACTAATAAGCCACCAAAACCCAGAAGAGTTTGGGAAAGATCAAAAGGAGATGTCACAGGTCTGACCACCTCCCAGAATCCTCCTCGCTGGCATCCATCATGGCTGAGCAATGCATGTGCCACCTGGAAGGACCCTGAGTGAGAATGATTGGCCAAAGACAACCCAGAAACTAATCCCATCACCATAAAACCCAAGACTGCAAGCCATGTGGCAGAGCAATTCTCCTGGGTTCCTTTACCCTGCTGCTTTCCACCCGGACACCGCTTCCCAATAAAATCTCTCGCTTTGTCAGCACGTGTGTCTCCTTGGACAATTCATTTCCACGTGTTAGACAAGAGCCCACTCTCGGGCCCTGGAAGGGGTTCCCTTCCTGTAATAGATCCAGTGACTTGCTTGAGTCACAGGAGCTGGTCCGTGGTTGGCCTGGTCTGTCTAACTCCATGCCAGTCACCAGGGCTGTGATGAGCAGGGTCCCAAGTGCCTTGTTGGCAGGAGGAAGGCAATGGAGGGCTGAATGCAGAGTTTAGAAAAGCAGAAACCCCATCTCTCACTAAGTAAAAGGTGGAGCCCTTTCAGGGCACTCTACACCCACCACAGAGTCCCTGGGGTCTGAGATTGCACCTCCTCTGCCCCCTGGTCTACACTGCTATGTTCTCCTCATTTCAGCAGAATCTGGATTCTGGGCTCCCTCTGGGCAGCTCAGCGCTCTCCATGGTACTGAAACACCCCCCTTTCTTGCCCCCCTCCCCCAGCTTGTCTCTCTTGGCCAGGGTTTGGGTTTCTGAGGTTCTAGCTCCTAGTATGTCTTGCTAACTACACCCAGGTCTCCCTATTTCCAAGTTCTTACTTGGTCTCAAGCTGGGGGTCATCCTCGAGTTCTAGGGCAGCCCAAGAGCTTGGGTTGTTTCTGGAACTTCTCAATATTTTCACACCCAGAGACTCTCGACGGATGTGCAATAGGGGAGGTCTGTGATTAAAGGAAATACTGCCTTTTACTAACACATCTCTTAGGAATTATCTTTCCTGGTGGCTTAGACGGTAAAGACTTGCCTGCAATGCAGAATACCTGGGTTTGATCCCTGGGTGGGTAAGATCCCCTGGAGAAAGGAATGGCTACCTACTGCAGTATTCTTGCCTGGAGAATTCCACGGACAGCAGAGCCAGGTGGGTTACAGTCTGTGAGGTCACAAAGAGTTGGACATGACTGAAAGACTAACACAAAGTTTTCAACTGTCCAGGTATGGGACTTCCCTTGTGGTCAAGACTCTGTGCTTCCCCGGTGGGGGCCATGGGTTCAATCCCTGGTTGAGACACTAAGATCCTGCATGCTGCATGGTACAGCCGAAAAATAATTTTTTAAAAAATGTGTCCAGATTTGGGCCTCAAATTATACCAGTTGGTTTGAGCATGCTGATTAAAAACAAAGGAAAAATACAAAAAAGCAAATTCTCTTCTGCTATTTTGACCTTATGGACCTTCCAGAAGCCATCTGGTCAACCATATAGGACTCCTGGCATTTCCAGATGTGTTTTTTTTTTAAATGTGGTAAAATACACATAATATAAAATTTACCATTTTAACCATTTAAAGTGATTCAGTCATACTCAATACATTCACAGTGGTGTGAAAACATCTTCACCATTTCCTTCCAAAACTTTCTCAATTTCCCAAACTGCAACTCTGTCCTCATGAATCATTCACTCTCCCAGCCCCTGGTACACAGTATTCTAGGTTCTACTCTCTGTCTCTGTGGATTTTCCAATTCTGTGTCTTTTTTCTGTCTCAGGTTCCACCCAGGTTACCACATGACAGTTAGTTGTCCCATTCATCCTCTTAAGAACCTCTTGGCTGACACAATTTCTCAGAAATTCTTGTTTTTGTGACTTTGACAGTTTTACAGAGTGCTTGTTGGAAATTTTCTGGAATATCCCTCAATGGTGGCTTGTCTGGTGTTTTTCTTATGAATATACCAAGGTGATGAGTTTTCAGGAAGGAGGACACTGTAGAGACGAAGGACCCTTCTCAGAATACGGTATCAGTTATCCATGCCATCCATACGACTTGTCAGAGTGGATGCTGGTGTTGATCACCTGGCTGAGATGTGTTTATCAGGTTTCTCCAACACAAATCTACTCTTCCCCATACTTTTTCCTGGTTTTCCCTGGTGGCTCAGACAATAAAGAATCCACCTGCAATGCAGGAGACCTTGGTTCTGTCCCTGGGTCAGGAAGATCCCCTGGGGAAGGCAATGGTAACCCATTCCAGTATTCTTGCCTGGAGAATCGCATGGACAGAAGAGCCTGGTGTTCTACAGTCCATGGGGTCACAAAGACTCAGACATGACTTAGCCACTGAACAACAAATCACATGAGAATACAGGGCGGGACCACGTTGTTCTCTAAAATTATAGACTCTTGTCACTATTTTGAGTCGCGCTGATGACAATGCAACATCTTACTCCTTCTTGGAGGGTGTGAACCGCCCGTAGGTCACTTTGAGCAGAGGAGCAGCCTGGATTTCCAGCCCAGATGTAGAGCTTCAAGTAAAGGATGTCTAGACACAACATTCCATTTGCTAGTTTCCAAGGAAACAGGACCTTGTATCCTCATCCCAACTTGAGCTTAACCTCTTTGTTTTTATTTTTTGACAGCTCAACATGTAGGATCTTAGTTCCCCAACCAGGGATCGAACCTGGGCCCCCTGCAATGCAAGCCTGGACTCAACGCTTCCACCAGAGAAGTCTTATTGTCATTATTAAAGTCAATATAATTAACACCTTTGCCCTTCCTTCTTTTTTTTTTTTCCTGTCAGCGTGCCTTTTCTCCTCCCCATGAGATGAGGCCAACAGGGAATACAACAACCCCAGATTACGACTAGTGAGACCAAAGCTCAGGATCTCATTGCTGAGCTCCCGGTGGAGCCTCAGCTGTGAACAGGCCCCCTGAGGCCCCTTAATCACCTCCCTGGCAGCCCAACTCACACCACAGCCGTGACAGGAGTTGCCTGCTCTCCGTGTCGTCCCAGCAGACCTGCCTGGTGCCCGTGGTTACGGGTACCATGGGTGATGCAAGATGATGAGCTCTTTGCTGGGATCCCCTCTGCAGCCACCAGGGGCTCCCGGCAGCCTAACTGGTGTCTCTGGGGCTTGGAGGTGTCTAATCACTCACCAGACACGAACCAGACACAACCTTAGGGACTCCAACCTTCAAAGGCAGGAGCAGACATTTTCCTGGTGGTCCAGTGACTAAGGCTCTGAGCTCCCAATGCAGGGAACTAGACGCTCCCAAACTCTGGTCAAGGAACTAGATTCCACATGATGCAATTATGACCTGGTGCAGCCAAATATATATATATATGTAACTTTTTCTTTTGTATTGGGGTGTTGCTGATTAACCTTGCTATGATAGTTTCAACTGAACAGAGAAGGGACTGAGCCATACATGTACGTGTGTCCATTCTCCCCCAAACTCCCCTCCCATCCAGGCTGCCACATAACATTGAGCAGAGTTCCATGTGGTATAGACTAGGGCCTTGATGGTCCTTTATTATTTAAAACAATTGTTTTTTATTTACTTTCGGCTGTGCTGGATCTTTATCGCTGCGTGGGCTTTTCGGAGAATGGGAGCTACTCTGTTGTAGTGTGTGGGCTTCTCACTGTAGTGACTTCTCTCATTGTGGAACGTGGACTCATGGCCGGGTGGCTCAATAGTTATGGTGCACGGGCTTAGCTGCTCTGCGGCATGTGGGATCTTCCCAGACCAAGAATCGAAGCTGCATCTCCTGCATTGGCAGGCGGATTCTTTACCCTTGAGCCACCAGGGAAGTCCCAGTTATCATTTTAAATATAGAAGTATGAACATTAACAGCAGAAGCAGAAGTGTTTCTGGCTTTGAGCCAGATGGCTGGTGCTCTGCCATTGACCTCCTGAGTGATCAGGGCAAACTACCTCCATGCCCCTTAGACACCATGACTATAGCCTTATGTGTGTGTATCAACTGAACAAACATTGCTGACAAAACCAAGTGTTGGCAAAGATAGATAATACCAAAGCTCTCTTCCACCACTCATGTGATTGTAGATCCTTACAATGCTTTGGAAAATTGTTTAGCATCAATGACTAAATCTAACAATCACTTATCCCGTGACCCACTGATTCCGTTCCCACATGCATAGCCAAGAGAAATGAAAATACTTGTCCCTCAAAACACAGGCACAAGAATTTTTTTCAGCTGCGCCTTGTGGTTTGTGGGATCTCAGTTTCCCAAACAGAGACTGAATTCTGGCCCTTGGCAGTGAAAGCGCAGAGTCCTAACCACTAGGTCACCAGGGAATTCCCAAGAATGTACATCATTCAGATAAACGTCACATCATCAGAGTGAAAGTGCTTCCAAGAACACCATTGAGAACATTAAAAGACAACCCACAAAGCAGGAGAAACTGTTTACACGGAGCCAGCTGCAAAGGGGCTTTATCTAGAAGACTAAAGAACTCTTACAATTCAAAAATTTAAAAAGCAAAAAAACTCAATAGGGGCTTCCCTGGTGGCTCAGTAGTAAAGAATTTGCCTGCCAATGCAAGGGACTCGGGTTTGATTCCTGGTCCGGGAAGATCCCACATGCCGAGGAGCAACTAAGCCCATGCGCCACAATTACTGAGCCTGTGCTCTAGAGCCGGGGAGCCGCAACTACTGAAGCCAGTGCTCCCTACAGCCCATGCTCCGCAACAAGAGAAGCCACTGCAACGAGAAGCCCAAGCACCAAAACTAGAGAGTAGCCCCCGCTCGCCCCAACTAGATAAAGTCAGTGAGAGAGGCAGACACAGGACACACAAGGAGTGATCCCACTGATGCAAAACGTCAGAACAGGCAGGTCCACAGGCAGAGGGTGGGTCCAGATTGTTGGGGGCTGGGCAAGTGGGGGGTGACTGTAAAGGTCATAGGTTTTGTTTTCTGGTGATTAAACTATTCTACCGTTGGATGGAGAGACGCTTGTATAACTTGTGAATGTGCTAAAATTCACTGAGTTATTTATTTTTGGCTGCTTCGCGTGGCACACAGTTCCTAAGTTCACCAACCAGGGATTGAACCTGTGTACCCTGCAAGGGAAACAGAGAGTCTTAACCAATAGACCACCAAGGAAGTCCAAAGTTAAACATTTAAAAGGGTAAGTTTCATGGTATATAAATGATATTTGTGAAATAATAGGAAAAAATACATATTAGTGGCTTAGCGATAAAGAATCTGCCTGCAATGCAGGAGGCTCAGGAGACGCGGGTTTGATCCCTGGGTGGTGAAGTTTCCCTGGAGAAGGAAATGGCAACCCACTCCAGTATTCTGGCCTGGGAAATTCCACGGACAGCGGCGCTTGATGGGCTACAGACCCTGGGGTCACAAAGAGTTGGACATGACTGAGCGCGTGCGCGCGCACACACACACACAGTCTTTGCCCCCCAGTTTCTGGTGAGAGTTCTTAAGTCCCTTTTAATTTCCTGGTTGGCTGGAGAGTCTTTTGTTCTAGTGAGATGACTTTGGGTGGGCTTCTGGCTAGAAGTAGTCACCAGAAAAACCACATCATGGTTAGAAACTTGAAACTTTCAGCTTCACCACCGTCCTCCAGGTAGGGGAGAAGGGTGGAGATGGAATTAATAATGGATTGTGCCTATGTGATGATGAAGCCTCCATAAAAATCTCTAAACTACAGGGCTCAGGGAGAATTTTTTAAATTTGTTTTTGGAGGATCTTAGTTCCCCAACCACGTATTGAATCTGTGCGCTCTGCAGTGGAAGCACAGAGTAACCACTAGACCGCCAATGAAGTGCAGAAGAGTCTCAGCTGGTGAACACGTAAAGGGGCTTGGAGAGAGAGCATGAGTTCTGTGTCCTTCCCACATACCTTGCCCTAGGCATCTCTTCATCTGGAGGTTCATCTGCATCCTTTAACACATCCCTTGATAAAAGCAGTCCCCACCCTTTTTGGCTCAAAGTACCAATTTCCTGGAAGACAGTTTTTCCACAAACCCCGGGAAGAAGGGTTGTTCCAAGATGATTCAAATGCATGATATTTATTGTGCATTTTATCTTTATCCTTATTACATCAGCTCTACCTCAGATTATCAGGTATTAGAACCCAAAGGTTAAGGACCTCTGTTTTATAATAAATCAGTAACATTTAAGGAAGCTGTCTCTCTGAGTTCTGTGAGCAGCTCTAACAAATGAATTGCACCTGAGGAGAGAGTCCTGGCAACCTCCTTCTCCAGCCAGTTGGTTGGAAGCACAGGAGACAACCTGGACTCGTGTTTGGCATCTGAGTTTGAGACAAGCCTGGGACCTGGGACCCTTTGTTGCAAAGCCTGCACCTGGACCCACCTCTCCTCCAGCTACAAAATACAAAGAAACTATATGGGACTAAAAATAACTGTGTGAATGCACCCTTGGGGCAAATTCTGGACCGAAAGATACAAAGACAAAAAACCCAACTGCCATTTCTGAAGAGCTGGGTGCAAAAGCAAGGTACTGCACTCAACACCACAAGGGGTGGGCACCTCCAGCCTGACCCTTGCATACACCTCACCCCAGATAAGGAACACGGTTGCCACCTCCGTTGGGGAGCAAGCCAGGGAACCTGTTACTTGTTTTCACTCATTCCTGCAGCCAGCAAGGGAGCCGCCCCAATGAAGCCTTTAAATTTTTTTTTCATTTATCTATCTATTCTTGGTTGCACTGAGTCTTTGTTACTTCTTGGCATTTTCTCCAGTTGCAAGGAGTAGGGGCTACTCTCTAGTTTCAGTTTGTGGTCTTCTCCTTGCAGTGGCTTCTCTTACTGTAGAGCACAGACTCTAGGGCTAGGGGGCTTCAGCTGTTGTGGTGCACAGGCTTAGTTAAGCTCTGCAGTGTGCAGAATCTTCCAGACCAGGGTTCAAACTGATGTCCTCTACAATGGCAGGCAGATTCTTAACCATTGGACCACCAGAGAAGTCCCCTAGTAAAGTCTTGCCTGAATTTCTTGTCTGGCCTCTATTCATTTCTATTGATTTCTATTGAAAGGACTGATGCTGAAGCTGAAGCTCCAATACTTTGGCCACCTGATGCCAAGAGTCGACTCTCTAGAAGAGACTCTGGTGCTGGGAAAGATTTAAGGCAGGAAGAGAAGGGGATGACAGAGAAGAGATGGTTGGATGGCACCACTGACTCAGTGGACGTGAGTTTGAGCAAGCTCCGGGAGATGGTGAAGGACAAGGAAGCCAGGCATGCTGCAGTCTATGGGGTCGCAAAGAGTCAGATATGACTGAGCTACTGAACACGTTGATTGACTAAGGAGGCCAAGAACCCTGGTGGGTATGGGGGTAGGGACAGTTGTGTTGGACTGAGCCCTTAAGGGGGTCTGATGCCATCTCCAGATAGAGAGTGTCAGAACTGAGTGCAATGGTAGACCTCTGAGCTGATGTCATGGAGAACTGCTTGCTGTGGGTAAAACACCCACACATTTGGTGTCAGTAGTGTGAGAGTAAAGGAGAAACAGCATGAAAAGTGACTTTTTATTAAACATATCTCAGTGCATGCTAAGTCACTTCAGTTGTGTCCAGCTCTTTGCAACCCCATGGACTATAGATCACCAGGCTCGTCTGTCCATGGGATTTTGCAGGCAAGAATACTGGAGTGGGTTGCCATTTCCTTTTCCCGAGGATCTTCCTGATCCAGGGATCAAACCTGCCTCTTCTGTGTTTCCTGCATTGGCAGGAGGACTCTAGCATTGAGATACCAGGGTAGCCAATCAGGCCCTCACCAGACACTGAATCTGTCAACACCCTGATCTTGGACTTTCAGCCTCCAGGACTATGAGAAATAAATGTCGCTGAGATATTCTGTGACAGCAGCTCGAATGCACTGAGTGTACAATGGCCCGCCCCTCCATAAGTAAGTAAGTAATAAGTAAAGTCGCTCAGTCGTGTCCGACTCTTTGCGACCCCATGGACTGTAGCCCACCAGGCTCCTCCCTCCATGAGATTCTCCAGGCAAGAGTACCGGAGTGGGTTGCCATTTCCTTCTCCAGGGGATCTTCCCAACCCAGGGATCGAACCCGGGTCTCCCGCATTCCAGGCAGACGCTTTAACCTCTGAGCCACCAGGGAAGCCGTCCCTCCATATCTCTTCCCAACTCTGCACTCAGTGATGTCACGACATTAGCTTTAAATCAGTGAGAGTATTAACAACTCAGAAATCGCCAGAAGAGAGGACTTCCCTGGTGGTTAAGTGCTTAAGACCTCCAAAGCAGGGGGTGCAGTTTTGATCCCTGGTTGGGGGAGCTAAGATCCCACATGTCTTGCAGCCAAAAAGATGAAAGCATAAAGCAGGAACAATATTGTAACACATTCAATAAAGACTCTGAAAATGATCTATATCAAAAAAATCTTTAAAAAAATAAAAAAAGAAATTGGCAAAGGAGACAAATGGATGCCACCACCCCACCCCTACCCAGGAGACAGTGATTAAACATTTGCCAGCATGCCTTGCATGGAACATAGTTGTACCAATTCAAATTTTGAAATCAAGATGAGATGAACCAAAGTTAGACCAGCTGACCATGGACAGTTAAGATCTAAGTCACCGAGCTTTGGTGTAGTTCGTTACGTGACATTACCAGAACATTTGCTGACTGATAGATATACCAAGCATCCACTATATTGGACGGAGAGAGTGTTGGAGCAGTGAAGCCACATGCAGATGAGAGAGGCTGTTGAAGGACTGGTTCGTTCAAAGGTAGCTAGAAGCACGGGCAAACATGAAACCTGGGTTAGAATCCAGCAAGTTAATACCTGGGAGAGTTTGGTTAACTGACCTCAATTCTCTGAGCCTCTGGCTATCAACAGCAAATAGGTTCCTCAGAAAACTAAAAATAGAGTTACCGTGTAATCCCATAATCTCACTCCTGAGCATACACACAGAGAAACTTAATTCAAAATAACATAACACACCACAATGTTCATAGCAGCACTATTTACAATATCCAAGACATGGAAATCAGCTAAATGTCCATCAACAGATGAATGTTACTCAGCCATAAAAAAGAATGAAATAACGCCATTTGTGGCAACATGGATGCAACTACAGATAATGATACTAATAAGTGAAGTAAGTCAGAAAGAGAAAGACAAATACCATATGATTCCACTTTTATGTGGAGTCTAAAATACAGCACAAATGAACTTATCTACAAAACACAAACAGACTCACAGACATAGAGAACAGACTTGTGCTTGCCAAGGGGAGGAAGGGAGAGGGATAGACTGGAAGTCTGGGGTAAGTAAATTCAAACTCTTACATTTAGAATGGATAAACAGCAAGGCCCATCTGTATAGCACAGGGAACTATATCCAATCTCTTGAGATAAACCATAATGGAAAATAATATTTTTAAAAAGAAAGTATATATGTATATATGTATAATCTCTGCCATATAGCAGAGATTGGCACAACACTGTAAATCAACTATGCTTCAATACAAAATACATTTAGACAAGAGCAAATGGAGATGACCCCCACCCATTGTCAAGAGGATGAAAATAGAAGAACACATAAGCCATAGGCACTCAATAAATTCTCCCCCAAGGTGATGCCTGATATGCTCCTCGATGACCTGGCCAAGCTCATCTTCCATCAGTGCCTCCCTTGCTCACTCTGCTCCAACCACACACACCTCCTCTCTGTTCCTCCATGATACTAACATCGAAAGTTCACTCTAACCCTTCACTTGGTTCTGACATCTGCCTGGACCATTCCTCCCCAAACTTCTCTTGGTTATGACTTTGCTTTCCACCTCTGCTCATTGCAGAATAAATGGATGGGTGATGGAAGGATGGATGGGTGGGTGTATGTATGATGAATGATGAGCAGATGGTAGGAGATAGATGGGTGAATGGACAGATGGATGGATGGATGGGTAGATGGATGGATGGATGGGTGGGGTAGGTGGGTGATGAATGGATGGATGAATGGGTGGGTGGATGGAACAAAGGATGGGTGGATAGATGAATAGATGGATGGATCGGGTAGATGGAGGGATGGGTGGATGGGTGGATAATTGGATGGGTCATTTGTGGATAAGGGAACTGATTCAGTGCTGGAACTGAGACATTATCATAGACACCCAAACCTCTGGCCAGATCTCCATGCTCAGGGCTTCAGATCAAGATCATGTCAGGGAAGAGCCATCTCATCTCTGAGTCTGACTAGCACTGCCCTCTGCTGGCTGACTTTGAGTTTGCAAGCAACCCACCACCTCCCTGTAATATAAAAACAAAGGCTGTTTGCTGTTGCTCAGGGGCTGTCAGGACTCTGTGCCCCCACCCACTGCAGCACGCCAGACTTCCCTGTCCATCACCATCTCCCGAAGCTTGCTCAAACTTAAAACCATTGAGTTGATAATACCATCCAACCATCTTGTTCTCTGTCATCCCCTTCTTCTCCTGCCCTCAATCTTTCCCAGCATCAGGGTCTTTTCTAATAAGTCAGTTCTTCACCTTAGGTGGCCATAGTGTTGGAGCTTCAGCTTCAGCATCAGTCCTTCCAATGAATATTCAAGGTTTATTTCCTTTAGGATTGACTGGTTTGATTTCCTTGCAATCTAAGGGACTCTCAAGAGTCTTCTCCAACACCACAATTCAAAAGCATCAATTCTTTGATGCTCAGCCTTCTTTATGGTCCAACTCACATCCGTATGGAAAAACCATAGCTTTGACCACACGGACCTTTGTCGGCAAAGTGATGACACTGTCTAGGTTTGTCATAGCTTTTCTTTCAGGGAGCAATCGGCTTTTCATTTCATGGCTACAGTCACCACCTGAAATGATTTTGGAGCCCAAGAAAATAGTCTGTCACTGTTTCCATTGTTTCCCCATCTATTTGCCATGAAGTGATGGGACTGGATGCCAGGATCTTCGTTTTCTTAATTTTGAGTTTTAAGCTAGCTTTTTCACTCTCTTTCACCTTCATCAAGAGCTCTTTAGTTCCTCTTCACTTTCTACCATAAAGGTGGTGTTGTCTGCATATCTGAGGTTATTGATATCTCTCTCAGCAATCTTTTTTTAAATTAATTTTTATTTTTGTTTGTTTTGCTTTACAATACTGTATTCGTTTTGCTATACATTGACATGAATCAGCCACGAGTGTACATGAACTCCCTATCCCGACCCCCACCTCCCCCCTCCCGCCCCACACCTTCTCTCTGGATTATCCCCGTGCATCAGTCCCAAGCATCCTGCATCCTGCATCAAACCTGGACTGGCGATTCGTTTCACTTATGATATCATACATGTTACACTGCCACTCTGCCAACCCATCCCACCCTTCTCTCAGCAATCTTGATTTCAGTTTGTGTTTCATCCAGCTAGGCATTTTGCATGATATACTCTGCATATAAGTTAAATAAGCAGGGTGACAATATACAGCCCTGACATACTCCTTTCCCAATTTGGAAGCAGTCCATTGTTCCATGTCTGGTTCTTACTATTGCTTCTTGACCTGCATACAGGTTTCTCAGGAGGCAGGTAAGGTGGACTGGTATTCCCATGTGTTTAGGAATTTTCCCCAGTTGGTAGTGATTCAACAGTCAAAGCCTTTAGCATAGTCAATGAAGCAGAAGTAGATGTTTTTCTGTAATTCTCTTGCTTTTTCTATGATTCAATGGATGTTGGCAATTTAATCTCTGGTTCCTCTGCCTTTTCTAAATCCAGCTTGAGCAAAAAAATAGGCTGTAGTCAAAATTATTCTTTAATCTTTACCATCTTAACAAACATTTATGAAGCACCTCTTCACACAGCAAACAAAAAGACAAAGATCTCTATATCATAGAACTTGAGATCAGGATGGGATTGATACTGATTATAAACACAATGATAAGGTAAGAAAACTTCAGTGTTAGAAGATGATAAACTTTGTGGAGAAAAATTCAGCAGGAAAGGGAGCAGATATCATGGGGACTTCATTTAAAAAAAAAAACAACAGCTTTATTGAGGTATAATGACATATACACATTTAAATGCACAGCTTTAAATTCCAGAATCTGATAAGTTTTGATGTAAATATACCCTGTGAAGGGCTTCCTTGGTGGCTCAGCAATAAAGAATCCAACTGCCAATGCAGGAGACGTGGGTTCAATCCCTGGGTTGGGAAGATCCCCTGGAAAAGGAAATGGCAGCCCACTCCGGTTTTCTTGCCTGGGAAGTTCCATAGACAGAGGAGCCTGGCCAGCTAGAATCCATGGGGGGTGGGGGGGTATGTCACAAAGAGTCAGATGTAACTTAGTATCTAAACAACAAAAACATACTCTGTAAAAGTACTAGCACAATCAAACAGTGACTATTCCTATTACTCTCAAAAGTTCCCTCGTGTCCTTCTGTGACCTCTCCTTCCCGCTTTCCCTGCTTCTGGACCCCAGACAACCCCTGATCTACCTTCTGTTATTACAGGTCAACATGCATTTTCTATGGCAGAGTTTTTCCATCTTGGTGCTTTTGACATTGGGGTTGCAAAGGTGAAACCAACTTAAGAAACTGGATTTGGGGGACTTCCCTGGTGGTCCAGTGGCTAAGACTCCGTGTTCCCAATGCAGGGGCCCAGGTTTGATTCCTGCTCAAGGAACTAGATCCTGCGCGCCGCAACTGAGAGTTCATATGCCACAACGATGATCAAAGATCCTGCCTGCTGCAACTAAGACCTGGTGCAGCCAAATCAGTGAATTTTTAAAATAGTAAAAAAAAAAAAAAGTCACTTATTAAAAAAAAAAAAAGGCTTATTGCAGAAGCACTAAGGAAACTTGGAATACTCTCCCTGAGCTACATATTTTGAAATTTGTGAAAGGACATGATGTCTGTAATGATAGGTCTGTGGTTCTCAGCTGTGGGTGGGGATTCTGCCCCAAGGGGCCACCAGGCCACAACTGTGAGTGTCTCCACTGGGGTGGGGGCTCCTGGCATTGAGTAGATGGGGCCAGCAATGCTGCTGAGCCTCTCACAGTGCTCAGGACGAACTCCTGTAGAGAAGACTCAGTCCCCATGTCAGCAGTGCTAGGGGAGAGACCTTGTTTAATTTAAACTGTCAAAACACAGGAAACAATATAAACAGCCTTGTTGGTTTGTCCACATGATGTACTTTTAGCACACATGGGCCATCATAGGAGTTACCCATGGAAACAGCTCTTGGGACTTCCCTGGCCCAGTGGCTAAGACTCCATGTTCCCAATGCAGGGGGCCTGGATGCAATCCCTGGTCAGGGAACTAGATCCCAAATGCCACAACTAAGAGTTCACATGCTGCAACTAAAGATCCTGAGGGCCGCAACTGAGACCAATCAAATAAATAAACAAAAGTGGCTAAGACCAGCTGTGGTATGGGGGCTTCCCTGGTGGCTCAGCAGTAAGAAGCCACTTACAGTGCAGGAGATGTTGTTCAGTCGCTCAGTTGCATCTGACTCTTTGCGACCCAATGGACTGCAGCACGCCAGGCTTCCCTGTCCTTCACCATCTCCTGGAGTTTGCTCAAACTCATGTCCATTGAGTCATTGATGTTATCCAACCACCTCATTCTCTGTTGCCCCCTTCTCCTCTCAATCTTTCCCAGAATCAGAGTCTTTTCCAATGAGTCAGCTCTTCGCATCAGGCAGGCAAAGTACTGAAACTTCAGCTTCAACATCAGTTCTTTTGATGAATATTCACGGTTGATTTCCTTCAGGATTGACTGGATTGATCTCCCTGCTGTCCAAGGGACTCTCAAGAGTCTTCTCCAGCATCACAGTTTGAAAGCACCAGTCCTTCTGCGCTCAGCCTTCTTTATGGTCCGGAGGGAATGGCAACCCACTCCAGTATTCTTGCCTGGAGAACTCCATGGACAGAGGAGACTTGTGGGCTACAGTCTCTGGGGTTGCAAAAAGTCAGACACAATACAACTGAGTGACTGAGCACATTTTTTTTTTAAGAGAACAAATTATTATTGATTGAAGTCCACCAGTATGCAGACACCGGTTAGAGCAGCTGTGAAAAATTCAGTCCCTGAATATCCACACCCCCCCCCCATCTGATGATGTAAAGAAACCAGCTGCCCTGTGCCCCCCCGCAGGGGGGCTCAGCCTTCAAAGGCACATTCTAAAACCTGCAGCCAGACTGTTTGCAGCTGGAAATTGTGAGCCACTTCAGGATCCCTGAGAAGAAATGGGAAGTGGATTTTGTCAGTGAATCACCACCAGTGAAAGTCCTGAACACGTAAGCCCCGCTCCCATCCCCAGGAGGTACTAGGAGACCTTCAGGGTGGAGGCTGGCACCCTCCTGCCCCTCCCACCTCTTTCAAAAGCAACTCCTATTTCTATGCCTCGTGAAGCAGGTGAAACCAGACGTTTAGAAACATTGACAAGTTCAAAGAGCACAATGTTTAAAACACCCACCTGCTCTTATTCAAAAACAGACACGGTTTAATATTTGAGGGTTCTTTCCTTGGATGTTTTTGCAACCTCACATTTCAATATTATTTACAGATTTATTTTCACAAGACTGGCATCATTAGTGAAGGTCTGAACATCTTATTTTGGAACCTACGCTTTTTTTTTTCTTTTAAGAGTATATTATGGCTTGGCAGTTCCTCAAAAAGCTAAACATAGAGTCACCATATGACAGTGATTCCACTCCTACGTGTAAACCCGAAGGAATAGAAAGCGAGGACTAGAATAGATATTGTAAACGTAAGTCCAGAGCAGCGCGATTCACAAAAGCCAAAAGATACAAATGACACAAATGTCCTTCGATAGATTAATGAGGAGATAAACACAGGTGTCCCTCCACACATTGCAGCATCACTCAGCCATGAAAATGGGAGAAACCCTGACACTCGCTACCACATGGACCAACCCTAAGAACACAATGCTCAGTGAGAGAAGCAGACACAGAAGGACACACAGGGTGTGGTTCCATCCATGGGAAACGTGCAGAGCAGGCCAATCCACAGACACAGAGAGTGGGTTCATTTTTAACATCCTACTTTGAAATAATTTTAGGCTTGTAGAGGAACGCAAAGACAGTCTCCAGAGTGGCTGTGTACCTTCACCACCAGTTCTAAATATTGCTTTGAAACTTTTCACTGTGGGAAAATACATATCCTGTGAAATTTACCATCCTGTCCATTCTGGGATCACGTCCAGGCTGGGGCCATAAGCTGCTGCCTGATTCCTTCCAGGGTCACAGTGAAATCCAAGAGGGTAGGGTGCTTGGCTCACTCCAGGGAGCAGCACCCCTTGTGGGCCCCAGAAGGCCATCAGGCAAGAGGGAGAAATACACCTGGATTGTGGGAGTGGGATGTCATTAAATATTTCTATTGTAAAATACACATACCATAATCTGCTGTCTTGACCATTCTAAGTCCACAGTTCAGTGGCATTAAGTACATTCACATTGTCCTGCAACCATCCCCACCATCATCTCCAGAACTTTTTCACCTTCCCAAACTGAAACTCTGTCCCCATGAAACTCTGACTCCTCATCCCTGGGGCTTCTCCGATGGCTCAGACAAGGAAAGAATCTGCCTTCAATGCAACAGACCTGGGTTCAATCCCTAGGTTAAGAAGATCCCCTGGAGAAGGGAATGGCTACCCACTCTAGTATCCTTGCCTGGAGAATCCCATGGACAGAGGAACCTCACAGGCTATAGTCTATAGGGTTGCAGAGAGTCGGACACAACTGGGCAACTAAGACTTTCACTACTACTACTTTCCCCATCTCCTCCCCCCAGCCCCTGGCCCCACCATATACTTCCTGTCTCTGTGGATCTGACTCCTCTAGGACCTCTTGTGAGTGGGATCAGACAGTGTGTGTTCTGTATCTGGCTTCTCTTATTGAGCATCACGTCCTCAAAATTCATCCAGGTAGTCAGAATCTCCTTCCTTTTTAAGGCTGAGTAATACTCCACTTGTGTGTGGATGGACCTCATTGTGTTCATCCATCACCCATGCATGGACACTTGGGGTGTCTCCATCTTTTGGGTGGCATGCATCAAGCTGCTGTGAACACAGGGGTGCAAATATCTCTTCCAGTCCCTGTGCTCAGCTCTTTCCCTGATGCACCCAGGTATATGGTGATTCTGTGTTCAGCCATCCAGACTTTCCCACAGCAGCCACACCATTTTACGTCCTTCGCAGCAGCCATGAGCAAGGTTCCAGTTTCTCTGCATCCTCGCTGCCTCTTGCCATTTTCCATCTTTGTAATAACAGTCAGCTTAGTGGGTGTGATGTGGTGTCTTGCTGTGGTGAGCTTTTTTTTTTTAAGAAAAAAAATTTTTTAATTATTTACTTATTTATATTGAATTTTTTCATTTTTCTTGGCTGCACCTCTCAGCATGAGGGATCTTAGTTCCCCAGGCCAGGGATGGAACCCACGCCACCTACAGTGGAAGCTGACAGTCTTAACTGCTGGACCACCAGGAAGTCCTGAGCCCCTCCTGCCTTAAACCATTTTGTTTCTGCAGGAGACCCCAATCTTCCTGACTAACATAAACACAGCAGTAAGAAAATCTCCCCCAGGAGGAGACTTCCCAACCCCACATGCAAGCATTCGCATGCAGATCAAGGCAACAAGTGTTGCAAGACCTTTTTTTATGATAATACTTCCTATCAGTGAGGCTGTGAGCAAAGCAGGCCTTTGCCTCTGCCGCTAGTGGGAGAGTAAATTCTTACAGCATTTCTAGGTCTTAGGTAATAGCTGTTTGTTGCCCTAGAAATGCCACTTCTAGGAACCGATCCTAAGAAAATTTATCTAGAATGCCACAAATATGTATACACTGAGGACCAAGACATCCTTTGTGTAATCACCACAAAACTGGAAACTCTGAGCTTCCCTGGTGGTACAGGGGACAGGAATCTGTACCAGGTTCGATCCCTGGTCCGGGACAATTCCACATGCCTTAGAGCAACTAAGCCACTGTGCCACAGTCACTGAGCCTGCTCTCCAAAGCCTGGGAGCCACAACTGCTGAAACCTGTGTGCTCTGGAGCCCACACTCTGCAGCATGAGGAGCGTTGCAATGAGAAGACTGAGCACTGTAACTCAAGACTAGATCAAGGGCTATTGCATAGCACCGGACTCCTCCCATGGCTCACATGGTAAAGAATCCGCCTGCAGTACAGGAGACCCAAGTTCAATCCCTGGGTCAGGAAGATCCCCTGGAGAAGGCTATGGCTACCTGCTTCAGTATTCTTGTCTGGAGAATCCCATGGACAGAGGAGCCTAGAGGGCTATAGTGCATGGAGTCACAAAGAGTCAGTCATGACTGAGTGGCTTCCCCTTCACCCTTCACTGTAGAGCATAGGGAGCTGCATTCAATATCCTGTAATAACCTATACAGGAAAAGAATCTGAAAAAGAATATATGTAAGTATGTGCGTGCGTGTAAAACTGATTCATTTTACTATACACTTGAAATTAACACAACATGGTAAATTAACTACTTCAACTATATATAACTATATATATAAATATATATATATATGAGATAAAAAGTAGCCCAGAGTCTGAGATAAGCCTGCTCACCTCTGCCATCCTCCTCCAGTCCCTGGTGAGGGTGTTTTTATGGAGCTGGCATAATGCCGGGGTGCCTTGAGTTTTATCGCCAGTGACAGACGTGTGTGCGTGCGGATTTGTAGCCAAATCCGTCCTCTTCAGGCCAAGGCCTGGTTCTTGCCCAGGCCTGTGCGAGGCGTAGGGAAAAGTGGTTGTTTTTTGTTTACTTCCCTTTTCTGGCTGTTTGTTCAAGAGTCCAGAGGACTCTGAATGGTTCTGTGTGGAGCGTAAGCTCAGGAGAGAGGGCGGGGCTTGAAAAGGCCACTAAACGAGGAGAAAGGCGTTTCGCTTCTTTTCTGCTGACTTTTCAGCATTTGATGAAGAAAGTTTTCAAACGGAGGGAACTTGACAGGGAAGGCCCTTATTGCCACAGCCCAGAGGCTACACAAGTCGTATTTTGCTGTGTTTGCTTTGTCCATTTACCCATCTTTTGTTTAGTTGCTTGGTCGTGTCTGACTCTCTTTGATCGTATAGTGTGGGGCCTGCCAGGTTCCTCTATCTGTGGGATTTCCCAGACAAGAATACAGAGTGGGCTGCCTTTTCCTTCTCTGGGGTGGGACTGGGCGGGCGGAGAGGCGATTTTCCTGACCCAGGGATCCAATGCCAGTCTCCTGCATTGCAGGCGGATTCTTTATCACAGAGCCACCAGGGAAGCCCCTTACCCATCTTACTTTTTAAATGTTTTGGCCATACCATGCAGCTTTTGGGATCTTAATTCCCTGAGTGACTGGTGCCAGTGAGTGTGGAATCCTAACCACTGGACTCGCCATACTGATTCTAGTGGGACCTTGGGCATGGGCTCTCCATCATCCATGTCTTCTCCTTTCCGTTCCTAGCAGCTCTGCTCTCACCACCTTCAGGAAGCCCACCCTGATGCCCCCCTTTTCCTCCCTGCAGTCCAAGGGCCTTCATCTCTCACAGACTCCCTACCCCCAGTGAGGCACCTCCCCTTTGATTTCTTGCTTTTTCTTTTTTTGTCCTTTGTAAAAATTGTTTTTACTTTATTTTATTGAATTAGAGGACCCTGGAGGTCTACAGTCCATAGCATCGCAAAGTCAGACATGACTGAAACGACTTAGCAGGGGCACACACAGTTGATTTTCAATGTTGTGTTAATTTCCTCTGTACAGCAAAGTGACTCAGTTATACTTACCTGTACATTCTTCTTCATATTCTTCTTCTCCCACTGTATATATGTATTTATTTTTGGTTGTGCTGGGTCTTTGTTGCTGCGCAGGGCCTTTCTCTAGTTGTGGTGAGCGGAGGCTCCTCTCTAGTTACTCGGTGCATGGCCTTCTCATTGTGGCTTCTCTTGTTGCTGAGCACGGGCTCTAGGGCACAGGCTCTGTAGTTGTGGTGCACAGGCTTCGCTTTCCTCCACATGTGGGATCTTCCTGGACCAGGGATCAAACCCATGTCCCCTGCATTGGAAGGCGGATTCTTTACCACTGAGCCACCAGGGAAGCCCTCTTTTTCATATTCTTTTCCATTATGGCTTATCATAGGACACTGAATATAGTTTCCTGTGCTATATAGTAAGACCCTGTGTTTACCCATTCTATGTATAATATATAGGGACTTCCCTCGCAGTTCAGTGGTTAAGAATTCACTGGGCAACATAGGAGATGTGGGTTTGACTGCTGGTCAGGGAACTAAAATCCCACATGCCTTGGGGCAACTAAGTCTGCTCACCACAAGCAGAGAATCTGTGAGCCTTGAAGAAAGATCTTGCATGCCACAACTAAGACCAGATAAAACCAAATAAATAAATTAAAAAAAACCCCAAATAAATAAATAAATAATACATTAAGCTAATATGTAGGTTGCATCTGCCAATCCTACATTGTCACTGTCTCCCTTCCCCATCTGGGTGTCCCCAGATTACACGAAGAAAGGAGAAAGTGACAGTGGAGGAAGACTTGGTGAGTCGGGGAACTCCTGTGATTGTCATGCTGGTGACTGTCACTCCTGGCATCCAGCGAGTGGGGCCTGAGAGGCTGCTCCAGGCCCACAGGGCCCAGGATGCCCCGAAAGTGGAGAGTGGGAATTCATTTCTCCCTCGAGAACTCCACCCTGGGACTTCCTTGGTGGTGCAGTGGCTAAGAATCTGCCTGCTGATGCAGGGGACACATATTTGGTCCCCGGTCCAGGAAGGTTCCACATGCTGAGGAGCAACTAAAGGCATGTGCCACAACTGCTAACGCCTGCGCTCTAGGACCTGTGCTCTGCAACAAGAGAACTCACCACAGTGAGAAGCCTGAGCAGCACAACTAGAGTAGCCCCCGCTCGCTGCAACTAGAGACAAGCCTGCATGCAGCAAGAAAGACCCAGCTCAGACAAAACCAAAGTAATAATAATAATAATAGAAAACCCAACCCTGACAGTTTCACGAGGGAGATGTGACAGCAAGCAAAGTTTCTGGTGTTGGAAGGATCTGGGGGAGAGTTTGGTCCTATTCCATGTTTACCATCTTAGTGGCAGGTGCCTTGGTGCCCCTGATGGGCACCCACAGTGATAGAACAGAGGTATCATCTTGTACATCACTTCCACCTCCCCCACAGCAGGGTGGGGAGCTGCCTCCAGAAGCGGAGTACACTCTCCCCACCAGGATGACAGGACACTGCTCACATCTCTGCCCAGAGTTGGGGGCCCTCTGACACCCGGATCCTCCACGGCCACTTTCCCAGACACATCCCACCCTAACCCTACAAGCACCCATTTTCCCTCCACCCCTGCTTTTCTCCAAGCTGCTGCAGTGTTTCGTTTGTTTTTACCAGTGTGTGCTCAGTCGCTCACGTCTGACTCTCTGTGACTCCATGGACTCCAGGTTCCTCTGTCCATGGGATTCTCCAGGCCAGAATACTAGAGTGGGCTGCCATTTTCTCCTCCAGGGAATCTTCCTGACCCAGGGATCGAAACTTTGTCTTGAATCTCCTGCATTGCAGGTGGATTCTTTTACCACTAGCACCACCTTGGAAGCTCAAACCAGGCTATATTTTTGCCCCTTTCCATCCACGGTGATTCCAAATTAAAGCGTGCTTTGGCCTGCAAGGGCTTGGGGCCAACCACTGAGGAAGGAACTCCTGACCCTAAGTTTTGGGTCTGGAGGCTCCTGATGGCTCCTTGTGGACTGCAGAGACCTGGATGACACCCCCTAGACCCTGGCCTGGCAGGTGAGAACTTCTTGGAGACACTTCCCTGACCAGGTTCTGTATGCTGGGGGCTCAGCTCGGAGCCTGGATGCTGTCTGCCCTCAGTCATGGGGGGTAAACACAGCTCAACCCACTGACCAGTGGCTGGCCATGGGCAGTTCTGGATCCTGGCACTCTTAGCCCAGAATTGCTCATCTGTGTAACACACTAGAGAGTTGCCATGTGGCGAAGACCCAGATTTGGAAACCTAGAGGCTCTTCTGCTGCTGCTGCTGCTGCTGCTAAGTCGCTTCAGTAGTGTCTGACTCTGTGCGACGCCATGGACTGCAGCCCACCAGGCTCCTCCATCCATGAGATTTTCCAGGCAAGAGTACTGGAGTGGGGTGCCATTGCCTTCTCCGAGAGGCTCTTCTAGCCTCAAGAAATCAGAGCCTAGGACTCCCTGGTGGTCTAGGGGTTAAGAATCTGCCTGTCAATGCAGGGGACATCAGTTCGATCTCTGGTCTGGGAAGATCCCACACATTGCAGGGCAACTAAGCCCATGAGCTGCAACAATTGAACCTGCACACCCTAGAGCTCGTCTTGGTCACAAGAAAAGCCACCATAAATGAGAAGCCTGAGCATGGCAACTAGAGAAAGTCCTTGGTAGCAACGAAGACCCAGTGCAGCCATAAATAAATAACATTTTTTTTTAAAAGAAAACTCTTTAAAAAAGAGTTTAAATAATGATATACTGGCCCCACAAATAGTGAGGACCCTTAAGTGGTACCCTAAGATGGATGATTTTTGTTTCTTGAATGTTGAGTTTTAAGCTAGCGTTTTCTCTCCTCTTTCACCTTCATCAAGAGGCTCTTTAGTTCTTCTTCACTTTCTGCCATAAGGGTGGTGTCATCTGCGTATCTGAAGTTATTGATATTTCTCCCGGCAATCTTGATTCCAGCTTGTGCATCATCCAGCCCGGTATTTCACATGATGTACTCTGCATATAAGTTAAATAAGCAGGGTGACAATATACAGCCTTGACCTACTCCTTTCCCAATTTGGAACCAGTCCATTGTTCCATGTCCGGTTCTAACTGTTGCTTCTTGACCTGCATACAGGTTTCTCAGGAGGCAGATAAGGTGGTCTGGTATTCCCATGTGTTTAAAAATTTTCTGCAGTTTGTTGTGATCCACACAAAGGCTTTGCTATAGTCCATGAAGCAGAAGTAGATGTTTTTCTGGAACTCTCTTGTTTTTTCGATGTTGGCTTAAAACTCAATATTCAAAAAATAAAGATCATGACATCCGGTCCCATCACTTCATGGCAAATAGATGGAGAAACAATGGAAACAGTGAGAGACTTTATTTTGGGGGGCTCCCAAATCACTGCAGATGGTGACTGTAGCCATTAAATCAAAAGACGCTCGCTCCTTGGAAGAAAAGCTATGACAAACCTAGACAGCATATTAAAATGAAGAGAATTACTTTGCCAACAAAGGTCCATCTAGTCAAAGCTATGGCTTTTCCAGTAGTCATGTATGGATATGAGAGTTGGACTATAAAGAAAGCTGAGTACCAAAGAATTGACACTTTTGAATTGTGGTGTTGGAGAAGACTCTTGAGAGTCCCTTAGACTGCAAGGAGATCAAACCAATCAATCCTAAAGGAAATCAACCTTGAATATTCATTGGAAGGACTGATGCTGAAGCCGAAGCTCCAATACTTTGGCCACCTGATACTAAGAACTGACTCACCGAAAAAGACCCTGATGCTGGGAAAGATTGAAGGCAGGAGGAGAAGATGACAACAGAGGGCGAGATGTTTAGATGGATGACTCGATCACTGACTTGATGGACATGAGTTTGAGCAAGCTCTGGGAGTTGGTTATGGACAGGGAAGTCTGGTGTGCTGCAGTCTGTGGGGTTGCAAAGAGTCGGGCATGACTGAGTGACTGAACTGAACTAAGATGGGTGAGTGAGAGCAAACCCTGGAAAGAAAAGAAACATTGAAAGCAATTATAAAGTTAAGTACAAATTCATTTGCTTTTTGTCTTCACCATGTGATAATTCTAAACAATATCATTGATTAAATATCCTTCCCCTGAGAAATTTCTTCGGTTGGCCTAACATTTGTTATTATTACAGTCTTTGTTGAGTTTTTCTTTAAAAAAAAAAAAAAGATTTTAAAAGAATTTATTTGTTTATTTATTTTTGGCTGTGCTGCAATTCATGGGGTCGCAAAGAGTTGGACACGATTGAGTGACTGAGCTGAACTGAACTGAGGTCTTCATTGCTGCAAGCAGACTTTTAAAAGATTCGGCAAGCCCAAGGCCACTCTCTAGTTGAGGTGCACAGACTTCTCACTGTGGTGGCTTTTTTGTTTCGGAGCACAGGCTCTAGGGTGCACAGGCTTTAGTAGTTTGGGGGTGTGGGCTCAGTAGTTGTAACACATGGGCTTGGTTGCCCTGTGGCATGTGGAATCTTTCCTGACTAGGGGTCAAACTATGTCCCCTGCACTGGCACGTGAATTCTTACCCACTGGACCACCTAAGTAATTTTCGATGTGGACCACTTTTTAACAGTCTTTATTGAGTTTATCTTAACATTGCTTCTGTTCTATGTGTTGGTTGTTTGGCCCTGAGGCACGTGGACTCTTAGCTACAAGACCAGGGATGGAACCTGTACCCTGTGCATTGGAAGGTGAAGCCTTAAGCACTGAACTTCCAGGGCAATTCCTCTGTTCAGTCTTAACTGTACATAGGGATGCTAAAAATTAGATGTTTGTATTACAAATGCTGTGTAAGTAAATAATAAATTCTTCATTCAACAGAAAAGGGAATTTGAAAACACACAGGGACTCAGCCATATGCTTTGGAGAGTAAATGTCTATCAGTTTTGTAATATTTCAAGGTCCTTTTGTGGAAAGTCTGTGTCTCTAACCCCAATGGACACAGTACTGTAGATTGGAAATAAAAACGGGATAAAACTGAGAGGCAAGGATTGTAAAGACAAAGAAGCAAGTAGCTACTTCATTCCGTGTAACTCTTCGGAGACTCTATTTGTGCCTAAAACATAAAAACATGAAACAAAGTGGGGCCTGAAAGAATATTTTTGCTTGGTGCAAAATTTAATTCAAACATGAAATATCTCTGTCCTTTTATCCACAAGGAAAAGCATTTTTGCTGAAGTCCAAATGGTACATGAAATATTTTACTAAATTTGAATATTATCTTTACCATTTAAATTTCTTTTTTAACTGTAAATTGTTTCAACATGTGAAAGATAGGATCCAGAAAATCATTATTAAGATTGATAAATATCAGGTTACTAAAAATTATTCTTTCCTATAAGGGTACGGGGCGCTAGGACGCCTCCTCCAAATATCCGTGGCCTTTGTCGCCCAGAGGCCGCTCCAGGAGAAGGGACCCTGACTAGGGCGACGTGGACCACGGTGGAGACGTGGGCCCCGTAAGATTCCGACCCCGCCCCCACCTCCACCCCAAAAGCCGGCGCAGAGGTGGGCCGGGTCGCTAGGCCCGGCTGTTGGGGGCGGGGCGAGGTGCGCGCGCCGCGCGTTCCCGACGCCACGGCTGCCCCGCCCCCTCCGCGCGTCCTCAGAGCTTGGCAACGGAACGGGGCGGGACCCGAAACATTCTTCCAATCCAAGGCGCGGCCCCAACTCGTGTACCTCGCCGTTTGCCAATCAGACGCCGAGAGGGGCGGGCGCGCCTGGGTTTCCCTGTGGCTCCGCACCCTCGTGCGGCCGCGTTCCCGCGGCGTGGGGGGGCGTGGCCTGAGCGAGTTGTCTATAAAGGTGGGCGGCGACGGAGGCGCCATTTTGCGAACGGCGAGCAGCGGCGGCGGCGCGGAGAAGCGCAGCGGAGGTTTTGCTGGTTTCGGACCCCAGCGGCCGGATGGTGAAATCCTCCCTGCAGCGGATCCTCAACAGCCACTGCTTCGCCAGAGAGAAGGAAGGGGATAAACCCAGCGCCACCGTCCACGCCACCCGCACCATGCCGCTCCTTAGCCTGCACAGCCGCGGAGGCCGCAGCAGCGAGAGGTAAGCGCCCCGCCCCCGCCCGAAGCTTCTAGAAGCGGCGTCGCGCAGGCCCGCAGGGGGCAGGCCTCGGGGCGCCGCGGAAGTCCGGGGAGCGCGAGGTCCGCCCCTTTGTCGAGGCCACAATCGCACCGGGGACGGGGTGGGGGCGGGTAGGGCCCGAAGCAGGCGGAGGGGCCTCTGATTGGATTGAGGGGCTTCCAGGGTACCTGGTCGAATTGAGGTGTGGGGCAGGGGAAACACGGCGGTTTCCATTGGATTGGGGGAAGCTTCCAGGGTCTCTGGTTGCGTTTGGGAGACACCAGAGTTCACGGCCCGTTTTAGACGCGCGGGGGTCGATTTTGGGGGGCGGCTAAGCTTGAGGGGTGAGGTCAGGCCCACGGGGCCGGGGAATGTGGACTTTAAGGGCGGACGAGCCCAGCGGAGTAACGTTTCCCACGGGAAGACGGCCGCCCTGGCGATCTCTTTATAGCCCCGAGGACGCGTGGAGCGGACAGCGCCACGTAGACGGCGCCCGGGGCCCTTATCAGGGTGAATGCCGGATAGCCCTTCCTCCGGAGGACTGCTGTGCCAGGAGTGGTCGTGGCCAGGGACGGGGATCCAGGGGGGTCCGAGCTCGGCGCGGAGCGCGCGAGCTCTTTGATGAAGGGGACCCCGGATGGGAGCCGAGGAAAATGGAGGCGACTTTGAGGCTTGTTTACGCTCAGCAAATGGCTGCTGGCATTGCCGGCTGCGCGATTGTGAAAATCTCCCCCGGGGCCGAGGGCCCTTTGCTGAGATGACGCAACCGGAGGCCGCGGGGAGCGCGCGGGAGGGCGTCTCCGCGGGCCGGGCCTCGCAGCACCGGCGGAAGCGCTGATCGGGCCCCACGTCTCTGTGCGAGCGAAGGGACCGCCGCAGGGACAGCTTCTGCGGACGGACAGGTCAGATCCCTAAGGAAAGCTTGCTGGAGCTTCAGGTCGGTTACAGACCGGACAGTGGGAAAGGGGAAGCTGGAGCGCTGGGCTTAGAAATGGGAAGTAGAACTTGACGCAGGATTGGGTGGGGCGGCACTTCGTGCCAGACGTGAGATGGTTAAAGGGCAAAAGCGCCCCCGTTTCCGGGGACAAGTGGGTCTTTAAGCAGCGTATCACCCGAGGCGTCTGGTTTGAATGGCCACTTGTTTCTGTGATTGTTTAGCTGCCCTGCCGCCCGATGTTGATTTTTGCGCTCAGTGTGAACATCGCCCTTGGAAAAGGGAGGCAGAGTCCCTGGTGGACTTGTGCTTTGAAAGGCCTTGACCTTCAGTTTGGCCGTATTGGGACCCCAGGCCCTGTTGGCAAAGGCCGCGGAGTCTCCCCCCAGTGCTGCTTACCTGCTCTCTGCTCCAGTTCCAGGGTCTCCATCAACTGCTGTAGTAACCTGGGTCCAGGGCCTCGGTGGTGCTCCTGATGTCCCTCACCCACCCCTGAAGATCCCAGGTGGGCGAGGGAATAGTCAGAGGGATCACAATCTTTCAGCTAATTTATTTTATCTGTAAGTATGCTCCTCCCTCTGGACTCCTGGGGACCTGAGCTGGGGGGGATGTGGTCAGACCCACAGTGCCTGCCTCTCAGCAGACAGCAGTCATCTCTGCACTTGTCCTGTGCTGGGAGCACTCCTGGTTTTACCCAGTGCTCTGATTCCGAGATAGACGGAACAAAGGTGCGAGCCACTGTCCAGGCCTTGCCTGACCCTCTAGTCGTCGTTGGCAGCTCCTGATAGCACCTTAGCCTGGGGCTCTCTGTGGTCTTGGGCAGAGCTGCTGCTGCTCAGAGGCCTCTGTAGCTAACATCAGCACTGGGTGGTGGGGGTGTGTGAAAGGTCATTTTGGTGCTTTTCTGGATTGTCAGGGTAGCCAAGGGAAAGATCCCCAACCTGTGAAGGTTGGTGTTTATGGTTGAATGTGATTTTTTTTCCCTGCAGGATAATCGGCTGAATGTAACAGAGGAACTAACGTCTAATAACAAGACGAGGATTTTTAATGTCCAGTCCAGGCTCACAGAGGCCAAACATATTAACTGGAGAGCGGTGCTGAGCAACAGCTGCCTCTACATCGAGATCCCGGGTGGCGCTCTGCCCGAGGGGAGCAAGGACAGGTGAGGGCCAGCCTGTGTGCAAGGAGGAGGGAAGCCTGAGTCAGGAGACAGATGGGTTGTTCATGTTCTGGAATGGGGGTTCCCCTTTGAAGCAGTGGACCAGCAGTTACCACCCAAGGGATGAGGGGAGGGGGTATTACTGTTGGCCTCAAGTAGATGGGGCCAGGGGCACCCCGCAGTGTCTAGGAACGTCCCCTTGAGTGATCTGGCTGGCAGTGTCAGCAGTGCTGGAGGTGACCCTGGATTAGACCTGGGAGAAATTTGGGTTCAGACAGAAGTGGAAGAATCAGGCTGGGGCCCTGGTAGGGGTGCAGGTGGGCAGCTCCTGATGCTGGGACTTCAGTTTTGCAGTTCTTCTTGAGTTTGCTGAAGAGCAGCTCCATGTTGACCACGTCTTCATTTGCTTCCACAAGAACCCGATGATCGAGGTAGGTTGGCTGCCTTCCTCAGATTCTCCAGGGGTGGGGGTGGGGGCCAGGCAAGGAGGTGGAGCCCATGGAGTCGAGGACTCGGGCCTTGGTCTCCAGACCCTGGGCCCTGATTGTGGACAGGAGTTCTGACTTAATTGTATCTCTTCCATGTCTTTTCTGCAGCCGCCTTGCTCCGTACTTTCAGCTTTTTGGGCTTTGAGATTGTGAGACCGGGGCATCCCCTTGTCCCCAAGAGACCTGACGCTTGCTTCATGGCCTACACGTTTGAGAGAGAGTCCTCCGGTGAGGAGGAGTAGTGTGACGACCCTGAGGCCACTCGGGGGCCTCAGTTGCAGTCCTTGCGTGTGTGCTTTGCGCCGTGCCTGGTGCGGGTGGTGTGATCAACTGCGCTGACCAGCGTCAGCCTGCTCACCTGCTGGTTTGTCCGCATGATGTAATTGTGCAAATAAACGCTCACTCCAAATTAGCCGTGTATTTCTTGAAGTTTAATATTGTGTTTGTGATACTGAAGTATTTGCTTTAATTCTAAATAAAAGTTTATATTTTACTTTTTTATTGCTGGTTTAAGATGATTCAGATTATCCTTGTACTTTGAGGAGTTTCTTATTTGAAAGTCTTTTTGGAACAGTCTTAGGTCTCTTAACTTGGAAAGATAGGTATTAATCTACCGTTCTATTGCTCTCAGAAATCCAAATAAAAGTGATTATCCCTCTTAAGACCTGTGTTGGCTCGATGGTGTTGATGGGCTCTGGGGCCAAGGGAATAGGGGCCTTGGACTTGCCTGGGGCTGGGGGAGCTGCGCCAGCAAGAGTCTCGTGAGCCCAGTAAGGGCCTGGTGTCACCTTTGGCCACAGCCAGCTCAACCTGGAGCTCCGCCTGGCTACCTCCATACCTCATCTTCCTGCAACCCCTGGGCAGGTGGTAGCCCGCCCAACCCTACCTGCCACGCCACTCCCCTTTCCCCAGAGCCCTTGCCTGGGGTGACTGAGGCAGGCTGAAGTGGCCTGGTCCAGGCTGAAGCTGTTTACTGGACCTTGAGAAGTGGAGCAGGGCAGGGCCTGAGTGGGGCTTTCCCGGGGGGGAGGGGAAGGAAGGGGTGGGTGTTTGGCTGTGGGCATCCTCAAGCCTCTTATGTTGTCTTGCTGGGGAGGGAGCTTAGCTGGTGGGTGTTCTGGCCAGAGCAGAGATGGAGTCTGAGGCAGTCAGAAGGCAAAGACCCTGCAGTGGTTGGGGGTGCTGTGCTTAGTTGCCCAGTTGTCATGGGGTACCCATGTCTCTGTGACCCCATGGGAGACCCTCTGCTAGACTCTTCTGTTCATAGGGATTCTCCAGGCAAGAATACTGGAATGGGTTGCCATGCCCTTCTCCAAGGGATTTTCCCCACCCAGGGATTGAACCGAGGTCCCCCACATTGGGCAGATTCTTTACCATCTGAGCCACCAGAGAAGAGTGGAGGTAGGTGGGTGGCTGAAGGCTGAAGACAGCAGTCCTGCAGCGCCACCTGCTGGCTGCATCTGGGGTTGTGCTCTGCAGATTGACAACTTACAAAGCAGGTATCTTAAGAGAAAGGAGTTCAGAGGGATTCAAGTATATCTGGGGGTTGGGTGGGATATTCGGTTACCTGATTGATAATGGAGTCAGCTTTCAAAGGTCTGGAGAGAGGGCTGGACATACTTCAGTCTGGGCAGGGCATGGGCAAAGAAAGGGCTTTGGGATTGGGGTGCTGGAGGATGTACAGGAGTCAAGCAGAACATAGTGGGGAGGTATATCAGCAGAAAGAACAATGGGTAAGGTCTGGAGGCCAGATAGCACCTACATAGAGAAGTGATGTGGCAAGAGGGCCGGACAGCACGCAGAGCCTTTAGACTAACCCCTTGCGTTTTGAAGGTACTAGGGAGTCATGGGAGAGGTCTGAGCAGGAGAGGGACGAGGTCATACCTGGGGGTTAGAAAGTTCCCCCCAGCATCGCCAAGGCTGGTGAAGGGGCATGACTGGAGATCCCAGACAAGGGCATTGAGACCCTTCCAGGCCCTGTATCTACTTTTCAGAGGTATAAACTGAGACTTCCTCCTCATTCTCTCCCTCAGGTCCCTGATGAGTCTGTAAACAGCTTTGTTTATTCTATCATTCTATGCTATTAAACACTTAGTGTGTGTTAAGTATGGGCAGGGCCTCAGAACTCAACCTGATGGGTGAGATGAACAGGTGACAGAGAGATGAATAAATAAATGCAGGTGGTGACAAGTGCTTTGGTGGGAAGCAGGGCCAGGAGCTGGAGAGGGCCCAGGAGGGTCAACTTTATTTGCTTAAAAGAGCTGAGATTCAGCAAGTCCGGCAGAGGAAACAGCCAGTGCAAAGACTTGGTGGCTGAACAGAATTTAGTGTCACAGAGGGGAGCAAGGAGGCCACAATGGGTGGAGGGAGTTGGGGGGTGGGCATGGGAACCAGGAGAGCATGTGGACAGGTGCGCTCAGACCCTGCTGGTGTGGGCTGGCTGTCTCAGGTTCCAGAGACCTCTCTCCCCATGGAAGCCTTCAGCAGTTCTTGGCAAGTTGTTGACAGTTCACACCACCAGCCTCAGTGCAAGGGCAGGCTCCAGGGCCTTTGGGAGGAGTGTCCACATTGCCATGGACACAGTGACCATCAGACCGTAGTACCACAAGGGCACCTGGTTTCTACTGGAAGGCAGTGGGAGGGGTTTCAATCACTGGGAGAGGCATGAACTGGCAGTGGTTGCACACCCGGATGGGCTGCTCTGAAAGCCTCTATGAGCACTGGCCATTAGGTTCCAGGCCTGGAAGGGGGCAACTGCATTCTTGGGGGTAGTAGGGGGGATTGGGCCTAATTTCCCAACTGCATTCTCTGCTGGCCTGTTGGTCCCTTCTGAAAGGGGGCATCCACCCTATGATGGATTCACCAGCCACCAGTTCCAGCACTGGGAGGTTTAGGGGGGCCTGCCACTTGGAGGGGCCCTGGAACAGGTGCGTCACTCACGGGCAGGGTCAGTCCCACAGCAGACTGAGGGCGAGGTCCACTGAGGCCGCTGTGGCCTCCGTCAGGTATTCACAGCAGAGCCAGTCCTCCAGACCGGGCACCTCCCCACCCACGGCCCGCTCAGCCAGGTGC
>SJXQ01000651.1:138156-151600 GCA_006408695.1 Aepyceros melampus
AGCATGGTTTGGCGCACCCGCAGCCAGGACCCCAGTGGGGCTCCGTGGCTGCGCAGCTCTGGTCCGGGCCCCCAGAGCAGCGCCTGCAGCGCGCTGCGTGTCCGGGATGCTGAGGGCCGCACACGGGGCAGCTGGGCCGCCAGGCGCTCCAGGCCTGCGGCCATGGGTGTGGCCAAGGGCACTCCCGGGCCAAGCAGCTCTCGGAACAGGCGGCCCAGCTGCTGCGCGTGGACACCGGGGGTGCCGGGAGGCCGTGGCCGGACGCGGCCAAAGTCCGCCAGCAGCAGGCGCGGGGGCCCGGTGGCCATGCAGCCCCGAGGCGCCACCAGCAGCAGGTTCTCGGGCCGCAGCTCGGCCAGGGCCGCGCCCCGTGCCTCCAGGTGCTCTAGGGCGGCGCTCAGCTGCAGCAGCAGCAAGGCCACGGTCTTCGTGAACTCCTCTGGCGGCCGAGCAACTGCCTCCATGAGCCACTGGGCCATGGTGAGCTCCGGCACCTCAGCCACCAGCTCCACGCAGCCGCTCCAGGGCGCCTCCGGCAGTGCACCCTCGGGCAACAGGCCACAGAGCCCCTGGAGGTTGAAATGTGGGTGCAGAGAGACCTGTAGCTCCAGGCCCCAGGGGTGGGGCTCCTCAGCTCCTGGCTTGGGCACCTGTGGGACAGAGGGGGCCTTCAGAGCCTGACCACAGAGCCCCTCCACCCTGAAAACCAGCATAGCTTGCCTAGAGGCTCTACCTGTTCTGAAACCTTCCCACCCACCGAAACTTGCCCCGCTATCGCTGATCACTCCAGAAGCAAGGTTCTTGTTAATTCAGATATTATTCGCCAACATGATTTAAGGAAAACTACACCTGGGAGGATGGTGCGATGAGTCTTCCCTGGTAGCTCAGATGGTAAAGAATCTGCCTGCAATGCAGGAGACCCAGGTTTGATAACTGGGTCGGGGAAGATTCCCTGGAGAATGGAATGGCTACCCACTCCAGTATTCTTGTCTGGAGAATCCCATGGACAGAGGAGCCTGGTGGCTACAGTCCATGGGTTTTCAAAGAGTCAGACATGACTGAGTGACTAACACTAACGGTACACCAGGCAGGAGGTGTTTAAGGGTTAAAGTTTCCAGCCTGCCAAAGGGTGTCCATCATTTGTGTTTGCCACTTGGAAACTAGGAAGATGACAGCAAAGGTGCTGGAGCACAGACCACAGTGTAATTCAAAATTTCCAGTAGCCACGTTTTAAAAAGTGAAAAGAAACAGGTGAAAGTAACTTTCTTCTTCCTCTTCTTTTTAATATTCACTAGTTTAATTTTTTAGATTCTACATATAATTGAAAACATACAGGATTTATCTTTTATTTCACTAAGTATAATACCCTCCTGTGGTGTTGGAGAAGACTCTTGAGAGTCCCTTGGACAGCAAGATCAAACCAGTCAATCCTAAAGGAAATCAGTCCTGAATATTCATTGAAAGGACTGATGCTGAAGCTGAAGCTCCAATACCTTGGCCACCTGATTCGAAGAACTGACTCATGAAAAAGACCCTCATGCTAGGAAAGATGAAAGGCAGGAGGAGAAGGAGACGACAGAGGATGACATGGTCAGGTGGCATCACTGACTTGGTGGACAGGAGTGTGAGCAAGCTCCGGAAGTTGGAGCAGGGAAGTCTGGCATGATACAGTACATGGATGGGACCACAAAGAGTCAGACACAACTGAGCGACTGAACTGAACTGATGATACCCTCCAGGTTCATCTATGTTGCAAACGGCTAAATTATATTCTTTTTCATGGCAGATTAGTAGTAGTCCATTGTATATATATTCCACATCTTCTGTTGATGGACATTTAGGTTGCGTCCATGTCTTGGCTATTGTAAATAATGTTGCTGTGAACATTGGGGGCACATATATATTTTCTAATGAGTGTTGTTTTTTTTTCTAGATATATACTCAGGATTAGAGTTGTTGGATTATGTATAGTTCTATTTTTAGTTTTCTGAGGAACTTCTAAACTGTTTTCCACAGTGGCCACATCACTTTACATTCCGATCAAAGTGTACAGGATTCTCTTTTCTCCACATCCTTGCCAACATTTGTTATCTGTGGTCTTTTTGATGATGGTTATTCTGACAAGTGTGAGGTGATACCTCCTTATAGTTTTGCTTTATATTTTTCTGATTAGTGATGTTGAGCATCTTTTCATTTGCTTGTTGACTCTCTGTATGTTTTGTGTTTTTTTTTTTTGGAAAAATGTCTCTTCAGGTTTTCTGCCTAATTTTTCATTAGCTTTTTTTTTATTGAGTTGTATGAGCTTGAAAATAACTTTCATAATCTATTTTATTTAATCCAAACATACCCAGAATATTATCATGCAACAGGTCATCAATGAAAAAAATATTAGTGAGATGTTTTAAATCTTTGAGACCTGGTGTATATTGGCACTAAGAGCACATCTCAGTCAGTACCAGCCCCATTTCAAGTGCTCAGAAGTCACCCATGGCCAGCAGCTGCACTACTGGTCAGCAAAGCTCCTTCTAGAAAGTAGGAGAACATCAACTCCGGAGATTACGTTTCAATCACTTTGGGGCAGGGGTTAAAAAGCACAGGTGCTGAGGTGGGGCACTGGGATTTTAAAAAATAAAGTCCCTCGGGACTTCTCTGGTGGTCCAGTGGTTAGGACTCCAAGCTTCCAGTGCAGGAGGTTCAGATTCAATTCCTGGTTGGGGAATTAAGATCCCCCATGCCATGTGGCACGGCCAAAAAACCCCCAGAACAACCAACACAACAACTCCCCAGGGGCCTCTGAGATGGAACCAGGATCAAGCTGTCAACGAAAGAACTCACAGCTAGCAACAACTTTCTCCCTCCACACTCCCATCTGTAAAATGGGTTCATAATAGCACAATCTGTCAAATGGGTGAGGTTCCTCCAAAATGGTGACATGTCTGACTCTTGGTGGTCTCACTTATTTGACAGGAATCTTTTTTTTTTTCCTTGGTGGTGCATAAAACAGAAGCACTTTATAATAAAATATGGTAATGCTTGCATGAGGATTAGCTGAATGAAAGTGTTTAATCTCCTTAGAACAGCACAGGACATGAAGGAACAGCGCTCAGTACATTTTGTTGAAGATGTTGATGATGGAAAGTGGTATCTATCAGCTGGCAGTGGATTTCTAGCGTCAGAATTTACTGGGGAGTGAGTTCAAAGGCAGACTCCTGGGGACTTCCCAAGAGGTCCAGTGTTTAAGACTCCCAGCTTCTACTACAGGGAGTGCGGGTTCAATCCCTGGTTGGGGAACTAAGATTCCACATGCCCCGTGGCAGGGGAAAAAAAAGAAAAGCAGACTCCTGAGTCCCTGAGAGGCCGTGGGGAGATTTTAACAAGATTCCCAGGTGACTCGAATGTAGGTGGCCCCACACCTTATAACTGTGATTCCTAGGACTGACGGTGTTAGTTGCAAAATAAGCAATTAGGCCCGAGAAGAAAGGGCCCTGGGTTATGCCTTGGAGGGGAGATTGGGGAAACCTCCAAGGGACGGGGCGGGGGCGGGGCTCACCTTGGCAGCCAGGAGGTGCCACGCCTCCTCATGCACGCGCACCAGGCGGTAGTAGAGGGCGTCCCCGCTCTCCACACAGGGCGAGCTGTCCAGGAGGCGGAAGCCGTGGTCGGGCCGGCAGGGGCCCGGGCGGCCCCCCAGGAGCCGGGTGTGCAGCTGGGCGTGCACGGCGCGAAGACCCTCTAGCTGCCGGGCCTCCAGAGCTGCGTGCACGGCCTCTGGGTGGTGCAAATCGTGGAGGGAGAGGCCCAGTTCGGTGTCCAGCGAGCTGAAGGGCGGCTCTGCAGGCGGCTGGGCTGACCCCGCCCTGTCGTCTGCCTGGCTCTCATCCACACTGCGGGACCCCACAAGGGGCTTCCGAGGCGGCCCTGCTCGAGTGAGGCTGGGGCTGGAGGCTTTGTGGGTGGGCAGCGATTGGGTCCTTGTGAGGGTCTTTTGGGGCAGGGGTGGGGGCAGGAGCTGCGGGTCAGTCGCGGGGGGCTCAGATGTCCTTGGGCGGCAGGCCTTGGAGGGCAGCAGGTGGGTGCGGACCTCACCTGACGGGGGGAAGCAGTGGGGGAAAGGCGTGAGGACAGGGGGAGCGGATGCCCGGGACTCTACCCTCGGCCGTAATTCTTGCATCTCTAAAACGGAAAAAATGGGGACTTCTCTGGTGGTGCACTGGTTAAGACTCCTGCAGGGGGCGCTGGTTCCATCCCTGAGCAGGGAAATAAGATCCCACATGCCACGGAAGTGGGGTGGGGGTAGCCAAAAAAAATTTTTTTTGACTGAAAAAAAAAAACAGGGAGTTCCTAGGTGGTCCAGCGGGTAGGACTCAGCGCTCTCACTGCTGGGGCTGGGGTTCAATCCCTGGTCAGGGAACAGATCCCACAAAACCGCACTGCACCGCCAAAAAAAGAAAATACCAACGCTTAACTACCTTGTGCCCTCTGAGTTAAGGATGCCATCTCCAATTTGCAAATAAGAAAACAAAGCTTCAGAGGAGTGACAAGTCAGTGGCAGAGACACATCCGGCCCCCACTTTCCTGTGTGGTTCTGGGCAGGTGACTGAGCCTCTCTGAGCTCCAATTTCCTCATTTTTAAAAGCTGGCGATCCAGCGTTTTTTTTTTTTTAAACAAAGAGTTTTATTAAAATACTTAAAAAGCTGCTATAGGGGACTTCCCTGGTGGTCCAGTGCCTAAGACTCTGTGCTCCCAATGCAGGGGGCCCAGAACTAGCCAGGGAACTAGCTCCCACATGTTGCAACTACAACCCAGCACAACCAAATAAATATTTTTAAAAAGCTGCTATAATTGAGTTAAATGATTCCTTAGATGGTAATGAAAGACCCAACCTTCCTGTTCTGGCTGCCTTACCGGCCACCTGTCCCACCGCCCACCCAGGGCCGCTCCCAGGCTCTCACCAAGGTTGCTGTAGGTGTGCTGTGCTGAACAGGTGGGGGTGTTGGCCCCAGGCATCTTGGTGGGTGGCTCCAGGTTGCTCATGCTGCTGGGGGAAGGTCAGAATGGATGGCATGTGTGTGAGGGCCCCCCTGCTGTGTGGCTCTTGGGAAGGTTGCTGACCTCTCTGAGTGAATGTCGCCCATCAACCTTTCAGGGCTGCAGGAAGGACCTTGTACTCTTGTGATAGAGACAAAATGTCCAGCTGGGAGGGCAAGACATCTAGGGGGCAGGGGTAGCATCTGGGGGCCGGTGTCAATACCCAGGGACTAGTACTTAGGCCTTGTCCGCAGAGCTCAGCCCCCTCAAGCGGTCACCAACAGCAGCCTGACCCCTAGTCCTGCCCCACCTAGGTTCTAGGTCACCCCAGCCTTGAAAAGCGGCTGCTTCCTCCCAGCCCCCGCCTCAGCCCCCCTCCAGGAGTGCCCTACCTTCAGGACTGGCTTGACCTCGGGGCAGGAGGCCCTTGAGGAGCAACTCCCAATAGCTGCAGCTCCTGGCCTCCGGACTGTCGGACCGGTCCCTGCTGTGAACCGGAAACGCCAGGGCAACTGTTAGACCACAGGCCCAGACGGGAGGGGGCCTTTCTGCAGTACTTCCCCATGAAGGCTGATGGGCTCCAGGGCTGAAAGCTGATGGGAGGAGAAGGGAAGACGGGCCGAGGTCCCGAAGGTTACACGAGGTGGGAGGCCGAGAGGACCGAGCCCTGAGAGGTTGGGGGGAATCGAGGCTTTTAAGACTCCCCCACCTTTGGGGAGGCAGGGAACCTCAGAAGTGACGGTTCAAGGAGAAATTCAGCCAGGTGACCTTTCCTCTGTGGTTTTTCACTTCCTCCAAAGCTACTTCCCTTTCTGCAGGATCATCTGAGAAGCCCCCAGAATGCATGCCCCCACTCCCCACCCATCCCAGGACCCTTGGCATGTAGTGCTCCATTTGAGCCCCAGTTCTGTGACTTGCTGTGTGACTTTGGGCCAGTCACCACTCCTTCCGTGTTCCAGCAAATACAGAAAAATGGCTCCTCTTTGCTGTCTCTAGCCACACTAGTTGGATTTGTTTTTTAATTTAATCAACTCACTTCCCTTTCCCTCCACCACCTTAATGCACTGATTTAGAAAAAGACATTTGATAATAGAATTACCTTAATGGAAAATCAAAAAATGGTGAAAATCCAGGGAAAGCCAGACTGTGAAATTCTAGCTTCAGTACATGCTGTCTAAACTGTCTGGGGGCCTGAGGCTTACCTTACCTCCTCGGAGGCGTGAGTGGCATCTCTCTGAAACCCGGCCTCTTCCCCTCTGTAGAGGAAGAACCAAGAAGTCACTGCAGTTGAGAAGATGCAAAGACATTTTTGTTTTGTTGTCTGAGCATCTTCCATGCTGAGTTTCTCCTGCCCTATCTGATTTCCCTTAGAGGGCTAGAGTCCACGCAGGGTCACACAGCAGGTCCAGGATGGGCTGAGAGGTCTACAGGCCATTAATGGGTAGCCCCTGGGTGTGGGGAAGGAGACAAATCCATCTCATGGAGTCCCCCACATTTTGGGCCACATTGATCTGCTGACCCTCAGCATTTCCAGTGTGAGGGTCCGTAACTTGATTCAATATTTTTTCTGTACTGG
The DNA here is from genome assembly GCA_006408695.1 of Aepyceros melampus. Classification (NCBI taxonomy): domain Eukaryota; kingdom Metazoa; phylum Chordata; class Mammalia; order Artiodactyla; family Bovidae; genus Aepyceros; species Aepyceros melampus. Next base: position 144,762 of record SJXQ01000651.1, read on the forward strand.
CACTCAGCTTCTGTAATTCACAGAATGGATGTTCTCTGTCTTTAATCCGTGGGGCAGCTGTGATTTGGGTAGATTTCAGAATCATGCAGGAGGAGGACCGTGAGCTTGCGGAAGGGTCTGTGAATTATGCTGGACAAGGATTCCACAAATCCCAGACTGTTTCAGGCAGATCAGAAGGGGCCAGGGTACTGAGGAAATGGCCTCCTCACTGCCCAAACCCCTGCTGATTATCAGTTCTTATTCTTCCCTTCATAAGACCCTGGGGCGGGGGGAGGGGTAGTTACCCACCCAGGCCATGGCTCCAATCCAGGATTAATTAGGGTGAGGTTAGCAAGACACTCACTTCAGGCACAGAATTTAAGGTGATGCTGACAGAACAAAACACCTCAGTAATCAAGATAAATAACATTTTTGTTGTTGCTGTTCGTTACTAAGTCAGGTCTGACTCTGCAACCCCATGGACTGCAGCATGCCAGGTTTCCCTGTCCTTCACTATCTCCCTGATGTTGCTCAGATTCATGTCCATTGAGTTGGTGATGCTATCTAAACTCTCGTACTGTTGCTCCCTTCTCCTCCTGCCTTCAATCTTTCCCAGCATCAGGGTCTTTTCCAATGAGTCAGCTCTTTCCATCAGATGGTCAAAGTATTGGAGCTTCAGCTTCAGCAGCAGTCCTTCCAATGAATATTCAGGGTTGATTTCCTTTAGGATTGCCTGGTTTGATCTTTGTTGTTCAAGGGGCTCTCAACAGTCATTCCCAGCACCACAATTCAAAGGCATCAGTTCTTTGATGCTCAGCCTTCTTTATGGTCCAACTCTCACATCCATACATGACTACTGGAAAAACCATAGCTTTGACTATAGGCACTTTTGTTGGCAGAGTGATGTCTTAAACAACATTGTAATATAATAATAATAAAAAAAACTTATTTGCAAACTGTGGCCCTTGGGCTGGTGGCTGTTTTTGTAAATAAAGTTTTGTTGGAATGAGGGCCAGCATTGTGGGGAGTGAGGCAGGGTCATGCCAAGGCAGAGTGGATCTTTATTTAAAAGGTTGGTGTTCTGTCCATTGTGGACTTGGGGCATGAATTGATTCCATTTGTTGATTATTGATCTTTAAAAAAAATTCTTTTTAAATTTTACTTGGCTGCATCAGGTCTTAGTTGCAGCACATGGATCTTCATTGCTTAATGTTGGGTCTTTTCTTGTGGCTCGTGGACTCTCTAGCTGTGATGTTCATGTTCAGGAGTCTCGGCGTTCAGGCTTAGCTGCCCTGTGGCACGTGGGATCTTAGTTCCCTGACCAGGGATGGAACCTGCACGCCCTGCATGGCAAGGCAGATTCTTAACCTCTGAACCACCAGGGAGATCCCTAGACTGTTGATCTTGATGACTGACATCTGGGCACCCCCTTAAATTTTATGTTCAGGATCAGTGCCTCATTCGCCTCACCCTGGGGTGGGGTAGGGGAAGGCCGGCAGAGGGGCCAGGGTGGAACAAGCAGTGACATCCCCGGGGACTTCTCCACTCAGGACAAGTAGGGTTGGGGGAACTAGTGTCTGGGACCTCCTCAAATGGCCCCCCTTGGAGTGGGTGAGGGGCTTTGTGGTGAAGGAGAGCAGTCGCCTGCGAACATCTGTGCAGCACCCCAACATGCCCAGCACCCTGTTGAGCCCCAATGGACAGTCCTCCCCTTCAGCCTAGAAATGGGGAGTGCCGGCCTCAGCTCACCCTCAAATGTGACCTCTGTGTGTGTGACCCCCACAGTGGCCCCGTCTGGCTACCCCAGCTTGGGGTCAGGCCCTCTGCAGATCCTAAAGCTGTTCTTTTATTTGGAGAGTATTTTGGGAGCACTGCGGGAGCTGAGGCCAAACTCCCTGTATCCCTGGCATTACCCAGAGCAGGGTTCCCGATGCCAGATGCTCCTGAATTTTCCATGACTTGGCATTTCTGAGAAAAATGCCTCGGTTTTGGTGGCAGGCAGGGTTACAGTCCCCAAAGGCATCCATCTCCAGGACCTGTGAAAATGTTATGTGGCATGACAGAGGGAAATGAAGGTTGCAGATTAGAGGAGGATGGGAGTGACCCTGGATTCCTCGGGGGTCCTTATAAGAGGGAGGGGGAGGGTCAGAGGCAGAGAGAGACGGGAGATGCTGTATTGCGGGCTGTGAGGATGGAGGAAGAGGCTGTGAGCCAGGGATGCGGTGCCTCTAGAAGCTAGAAAAGGCAGGAGCCTCCGGAAGGAACCAACTCCAATCCATTTTAGACTTCTGAGCCCCAGAGCTGTTGAATGATGAATCTTGGTTGCTGTAAGCCATTAAGTTTTGTTACAGCGGCTGTAGGAAGCTCATACAGTTTCCTGCATGAAAGAGGACCACGATCCTCCAGTTTATGGATGTGCACACTGCACAGAGAGGGGGCGTGACTTCTCCCAGGCACACAGCACTCAGGCCACAGACACCCACCTGAGGGGCCCCGCCTTGGGTTTCTGGCCACCAACTGGGTGGGACCCCTTTCTGCTGTCCTCGGACACCTGAGGAAAGAGTGCCCCTCAGCTGCATCCCAAAGAAGACAGGATTCAGGAAATCCTGGATCTGTACCTGGTTTGAACCAGGGACTCAGGTGGCCCCTGTGGATAAGGAGACGGAGGCACAGGAGGAGGCAGTCTTTCACCTGCCTTTACTGCAGCATGATAGGGGAGATGAGGCCCCGAGGGAGGGTCCTACGGCCCAGCCCGCCCACTCCCACCTGACTTCTTGGAAATCAGGCTTGGAGGGGTTGCTCCAGAGTGCCCTCCACATCTCCTTTTCTGTTTCTGTCTCCTGGGTAGGAAGGCAGTTTTTCCCCATGTTCAAATGAAGCAAGTGAGATCCTGGGACTGTTCTGTTGGTCCAGTGGCTAGGACTCTGCGCTGCCAATGCAAGGGACCCAGGTTCAATCCCTGGTCAGGGAACTAGATCCCATATGCTGCAACTAAAGGTCTCGCTTGCTGCAATGAAGATGGAGGATCCTGCGTGCTGCCACCAAGACCTGGTGCAGCCCAATAAATAAACATTTAAAAAAAGAAAGAAATCGAGGCCCAGAGAGTGACCCTGGGATGTGAGAGGCTGCCTTTGGCCATGGTTTCTGCTGGGTGCCCTCAGGTCACCTCCTTCCAGAAATATTAATGGCAGAGGCCTCCAGGGCCCAGCAGGGTTTGAGCCCTGACATCAGGCTCTGTGCTCCGCTGTCCCCATCCATCAGGAGGGGATGGGAGAGACTCTCCAGTCCCAGGGCAGGAAGCCACCAGTTCCAGAGTCACAGCGGGGAGGGCATAAGTCTGCACCTCCTTTCTCCTTTCCTCCCAGCTGCTTGGCTCTTCCACAGGATCCAGCTCAGGGCAGGAATTTCCCTGGACAGCTTGGTCTCGCTGGTCCCTCTCAGCACCCTACTTATCCCTGGCTGGGGACTCTGGGTAGGCTTGACCCTCCCTTTGCCCATCTGTAAAATGGGGCTATAATCTTCCCTCATAACTCAATCAGTAGAGAATCTGCCTGCAAGGCAGGAGACCCAGGTTTGATTCCTGGGTCAGGAAGATTCCTTGGAGAAGGCAATGGCACCCCACTCCAGTACTCTTGCTGGAAAATCCCATGGACAGGGGAGCCTGGTAGGCTGCAGTCCAAGGGGTTGCTAAGAGTCGGAAACGACTGAGCAACTTCACTTTCACTTTTCACTTTCATGCATTGGAGAAGGAAATGGCAACCCACGCCAGTGTTCTTGCCTGGAGAATCCCAGGGACGAGGGAGCCTGGTGGGCTGCCGTCTATGGGGTCGCACAGAGTTGGACACGACTGAAGCGACTTAGCAGCAGCAGCCACTATACTTACCTGGAGAATCCCATGGACAGAGGGGCCTGGCAGGCTAGAGTCTATGGGGTTGCAAGAGTCAGCCACGACTTAGCTACTAAACCAACCACCACCAAAATGGGGTCAGAGCAGCACCCAGCTCAGAGGGGAGTGAATACAGGCAGTGCTGGGAACTGCATGAGCACTCCTGAAGTGTGACCTCCAACCTCATCACACGGTTCATTCTCCACAAACGCTTTGTTACTGACGGTCAGCTTTGGTGCTGAAGCCAGGCAGCTCCCCAAGGGACCTCAGAAACCCCTACTTCCTCTCCCTGCTCTTCCCATAAAAAGAAAGCTCCGACGTTTGCTATTAAATTGGTTTCATCTTTATTGGAGTCCAACCAAATACAGCAGGGTAGAGGTGAGAGGGGACAAGGGGTGTTGGTTCATGTTGGGATGGGTCAGGCAGAGGGAGGCTGGGAGATCCCGATAACACTGACGTTCTATGAGTTCTGACACTGTCCTAACACTGTCGAGAACATACTCCCTCTCGTCATGATGATGCTAAAGGCACTTGGATGTCGTTTTTTGAGGGACCCTCAGGGTTGTCATGGCAACCAAGTTCAGGCGGATGCTAAGGGAAAAAAAAAACTAGTCCATTCTGTTCAACTCTGTATGGGGCTGCTGGACACCCCATTCGGTTCTCACTCACGTCCTGCCATGAACGGGGTTGGGGTGGGGTCCCCATCTGGACTGGCTGTGGCCAGTAGCCTGTCACTCTGTCCTGTTGGCCCACTACCACAATGTGGGGGCAGACCAGGGCCGCCTAATGTTTCTAGCCCTACTTATCCCTGGCTGGGGGACTCTGGGTAGGCTTGACCCTCCCTTTGCCCATCTGTAAAATGGGGCTATAATCTTCCCTCATAACTCAGTCAGTAAAGAATCTGCCTGCAAGGCAGGAGACCCAGGTTTGATTCCTTGGTCAGGAAGATTCCTTGGAGAAGGCAATGGCACCCCACTCCAGTACCCTTGCCTGGAAAATCCCATGGACAGGGGAGCCTGATAGGCTGCAGTCCAAGGGGTTGCTAAGAGTCGGAAACGGCCAGTCCATTCCCAAGTTCTGTCTGAATCCTTTGCTCAAAATTGCCAGGGTAGACAGTTTTTTCCTCTGGCTGCCTCAGAAAGACCTTGAGGAATCCAGAAAACAAGTCAATCATCAAGCTTGTCCATGGGCCTGGCCTCTATGTATGGAGCAATAGGTTTGGCCATCAGACTGATTTTATAGACATGGACATCAATGGTCTTCAGTTGCCAAGCAAGATTACACAGCTGGGTGAAAACAGAGCCTTCTTACAAGGTCCATGAGAATACTGTCTAACCTCCTAGTCAGTAGCCAAGCTCCTCTCTGGCTGAGGTCTGGCCCCACAACACTTCCTGTGCCCCTTCCCCCCAACTGTTTGGCCGAGGTAGAAAGAGTCGGGGCAAGGACCAGGCTAGGGGAGGCAGCATCATCTATGGCTCCTGTTTGGCATCTGAATGCTTATGCAAAACCTCAGCTCCTGCTGCACATCTCTAGTGACAGGGAACGCACTACCTGTAGAGCAACAGGGCAATGGCCTTGGGGCAGTGACCTTCTTTCACCTGAGCAACAGTCTTGCTGTGACTCTCCACTCCTTGGCCCTAGATCTGCCCCAGTGTTGCAGAGACAAGTGTGCCTCTGTCATCTAATGTCCCAGGTTTGGACTTCCTTGTGGCTTGAACCTCTGTCCCATCCTTGCTTCCTGTCACTGCCCCTACAGTGCACGTGACAAGGACCCTCAGAACCATCCAGACACTTTCTCCTTCCCAAGGTGAGCAGTGGTCAACAGGGCAGGGGTGGTGCAGACTCAGGACCGAAGGTCACACCATCTGGCCTGCTGGAAAGGGACACCTTGGAAGCAATGCTCCTGGACCAGGGGCCAGGACAGCTGTCCCTCTGGGGTGGTGAGGGCACAGGAAGCAAGCAGCAGCTGAGAGATGGTGGAAGGAACTGGAGGAATGGCTTCTCCTAGCTGGCAGCCCATCTTGCTGGGCTGGCAGGTCCTGGTGGGAGGGAATCTGGGTACAGGGACTTGGGCCAGCAGGTCAGGGGCCATCCTGTGTGCTGGACCCCTTCAGGGTGAGCCTGACCAGCAAGACCTTAGCTCAGCACCTGAGGTCTGCATCAAGTGGCCAGCTGAGAGGGAGCCAGGGGTCAGTGAACGTCTGGGTATGAGCAGAAACGGGTCTCAGGTGTGAGCTGCCTGGCCGAGGTGGGGACTGGTCTCTACCAAGAGCCCAAAGCGCCGGTGGTGGTCTCGGGGCACCTGCTTAGTGTCAGCTGGGTATAAGGGGTGTGTGTGTGTGTGTGTGTGTGTGTGTGTGTGTGTGTGTGTTCCCCTCTGGATCTGTGCATCATGGTTGTATGTCCTGGGTGTAAGTATGTGCTCTGGTGTAGTTGGAGGGGGGTATCCAGATGTGAACGGAGTGGGCTTTCTCAGGCTCTGACCCGGAGGCCGACTGCTTTCCCTGGGATCCCAGGCGGAGACCATCTCCAACAGGTGTGAGTTGTTTTGTGTTGAGGACCCTGGATCTCTGAGCTCCCATCCCACCCTCTCCCAGCTGAGCAACCACACCAGGGGCAGGAAGACAGGGTGAAACCCTTAGAAAAAAACGCTTGAGAAACTCTGCAAAAGACGCATCCTGATGAAAAAAACAGTCCTGTGGTTGGGTCCCTACAAAAAAAGGGGGAAGTTCTGCCAGGAGCCGGCTCGCGGCCGCCCCCTATGGGAGATGCATAGGTGGTCGTCAGATGGGCCAGCAGCCGGCCGGCGTGGGCTCGACGGAGACGGAGACGCTGCTTCCGGCGCAGGCGCCGCGGCGGGGCCCGCGGGCGGTGAGCCCCCGGGCCTCTCATATCATCTTCATGTTGAACTTGCGGGCGCCCCCCTGGCCCGCCGCGGCGGCGGGCCCGTCCACCTTGCGGAAAGAGTACTCTA
>SJXQ01000651.1:153442-165555 GCA_006408695.1 Aepyceros melampus
CCAGGCGTGTGAAGACGCCAGGCGGGATGAGCTTGAGCAGGTTACCACGGAGGCGCAGCACGCGCAGGCGCGGCAGGTTGGCGAAGGCACCCGGCTCCACGTGTGCGATCACATTCTCGCTCAGGTCCAGCTCCTCCAGCAGCGGCAGGGCGGCCAGGTCGCCCGGGTTCAGGCAGCGGATGCGGTTGCGGCTGAGCTCCAGCAAGCGCGTCTCCGCCGGGATGCCGTCGGGCACCGTGGTCAACCGGCGCCGGGGACAGGCTACCGCGCGCGTCTGCGCCGTACACTCGCAGCGGGCCGGGCAGCCCCCTGCTGGGGGCAGGGCCGCGGGCAGGAGCAGAAGCTGCAGGCTTAGCACCCACAGCCAGCAGGTCATGGTGCGGAGCCTGGGCCTAGGGCCACGCCACCATCCTCGTGGGCACCTGTGGGCAGGGTCAGCATTAGTACTGGCACTCCAAGCTTGTCCCATCCCATTCTAGCAGTCTGCTCAGGAAGCAATTGTCTACCGTGGGACCCGGAATCCCACTCCTGGGCATCTACCCAAGGGCTGCGAGGGGAGCAGCCTGGATGGATGATTAGGGTGGACAGAGGGGTAACTTCAGATCAGGACAGGTGACATTTGTGCTGAGACCCTGTACAGGGTTCATTTGTGTTCTCCCTAAAAGAACCTTCCCAGATGGCACTAGTGGTAGACAGTCTGCGTGCCAATGCAGGAGACATAAGAGATGTGGGTTCGATCCCTGGGTCAAGAAGATCCCCTGGAGCAGGAAATGGCTACTCACTCCAGTATTCATGCCTGGAGAATCCCATGGAGAGAGGAGCCTGGCAGGCTACGGTCTATGAGTTTGCAAAGAGTTGGTCATGACTGAGCACACACAGACACACACACACACACACACACACACACACAATACACGTAGAAGTCCCCCGATTCATTATAAGGGGCCTCCTTTGAAAATAGGTTCTTTGCAGATGTGATGAATTGAGACGAATTTATATTGGATTCAGTTAGCCCTGAATCAATGACTGATGTCCTTGTAACAAAACGGCAGTTTGGATGCACACAGAGGCAATAAGGCCATGTGAAGACAGAGGCAGAGGCTGGAGGGATGTGTCTATATAAGTCGAAGATGGCTGGGGTCCCCAGAAGCTGGGAGAGGCATGAAGGACCCTCCCTTGGAGCCTTTGGAGGGAGATGGCCCTACAACACCTGAATTTCAGACTCTTGGCCTCCAGAAGCCAGAGCGCATAGACTTCTGTTGTTTTAAGTCACTCAGTTTGTAGTACTTTGTTTTGGCCACAGGAAGCTCATGCAAACCCATAGGAGGACAAGGAAAGGGCCGTGGGTGTTAGGGAAAGATGGTTCCAGGCTGGAGGAGTGGCCAGTGCAAAGGCCCTGAGGCAGCAGGAGCAAGTGGTGTGAGTTGGGGTGGGGAACCAGGAGATGCACTGGAGGGGCCACAGAGGCCAATGATGTGACCGGGAAGGACCAGAGGAACAGGTGCCAAACTCCTGGGCCTCTGCACCTGTGCCTTCCGAGTTGCTCCATCTCTCCAGGCAGCCAGCTGGCCCTCCATCCCCCATCTCCCCCATGCTCTGCTGGGCTGCAGCCCAGATCCCAGGGCCAAGTTGGGTGGGGGTGGGGAAGGAGCAGCCAGATGGCAGCTGGAGGGAGCTGCTCTGTTGGCTGGGCAGCTATTTTCAGCATCTGAGCAGCTGAAGCCCCCAGGCTTCCCCTGAATGCCCCCCACCGGCACACACCTTACTGCCTCTTTCCTCACTGTTCCCACAGGCCTGACCCAGCAAGGCCCCGGTCTCTAGATCCTCACCCATGAGGTCAGCTCCTGCCTGCCTGGACCCTTTTGAGAATTTTAGGTGAAAACGAACAGACAACAGAGTCCGGAGTAACTGTTGGCTTGATGCTAGAGGCGAATCATACATCACTGGGAGGAGAGTTTGTATTTTGCAGGTGTCATCAAATTAAGATGAGGTCATGCCAGAGTAGGGTGGGCCCTGATCCAGTGACAGGTGTCCTTATGAAAGGGGAAATTTGGATGCAGACATGCAGGAATGATGGCCGTGTGATGACGGAGGCAGAGATTGGAGAGATGTATTTATAAGCCAAGAGACACCAGGGTTGCCAGTAAGCACCAGAAGCTGCAAGAAGCAGAGGAGGATCCAACCCTCGAGTCTCTGCAGGGAGCACAGCCCTGCTGACACCTTGACTTTGAATGTCTGGCCTCTAGAACAGAGAGAGTAACTTTCTGTTGTTTAAGCCACTCTGTTTGTGGTCTTTCATTATGGCAGCTACTGGATACTAATACAAGACCATGAGTAGCCACATATCCGTAAAAAACACTGGCATCAACAAGGAGGTTTGCTGCAGCGTCGTTTGGAAAACCAAAAAACTGGAACTAACCTAGATATCCATCTACAGGGGATCCAGGAAATAAATAGTGGTCCATGCCTGCTATGGAACACAGGGAGACTTTATGTACCAATGAAGAAAGACAGTGGAGGTGCATGTATACGGGGGGAATAAAAGCCCCAGAAGTAATCTCAGTGTCCATCAATTGGTGCTTAGTCGTGTCCAGCTCTTTGCAACCCCATGGACTGTTAGCCATCCAGGCTCCTCTGCCCATGGAATTTTCTAGGCAAGAATATTGGAGTGGGGTGCCACTTTGTACTCAAGGGGATCTTCCTGATCCAGGGATTGACTCCTCGTCTCACATCTCCTGCATTGGTAAGTGGATTCTTTCCCACTTAGCACCACCTGGGAAGCCGGTTCATCCATAGGGCATTGGTTAAATAAGCTAGGGTCTGTGCCTGCTGTGGAATCAAGGAGATTCGTGTGTACTTAGTAGAGAAAGAAAGCCGAGATTTACTTATATGGAGGAAAAATGGAACTAACCTAGGCGCCCATCAACAGGGGATCAAAGAAGCCGTAATGCATGGTTATTATGGACTGCTGGGAGATTTGAATGCACCCACAAGGAAAGATGGCTGAGTTGTAGTTCCAAAGAGGCTGGAGGAATCAAGGTTGTCAAATAATCACAGACAGCACAACCTATTCATCAGGAAGTAAAATCAAACACCAAACTCAATTCCTGATTTGGGTGGGCACATAAACACGTGCAGGTACTCCCGAATGCCCAGGGATTCACACACTGTGTGAACAGCACTGTGAGTGGCAGGGATGGAATTGCAGTCACGGAGAGCGTGGCCACACCATGAGGAGACCAAGGCACCCCTGCTCTCCAGGAGGCCATGGGTCTTAGCTCTCTAACCCTGGTTGGGGAACCCAGTGGGGAGGTGGACAGAGGGAGTGGGAAGCATCTGGTTCTGCTTTCCCACTGCAAATGTCCTTAATCCCAACCCGCGTATTGCAGGGATCACAATCCTTCCCTGAGGCAAGCTGCCTTCCCAGCCTCTCTTTCTAGGTCATTCTCTTCCATGTTGTTGCCCTGGACAGCAAGCAGAGGGGCCATGTCCCACAAGGGGACAAGACAGTCAGAAACAATGGTCCCCTATTCATCCATCTCTTTCTACCTTAAACTGGCTCTGCAGTCACTCCTAGGTCAGGCTGCTCCCCGTGGTCAAGGGGTCACTGTCTGTTACCCAGGGATAGGGGACAACTCCTCAGTGGTTTGCTTTGAAGCAGCCAGGCCCCACCAGCTCTGCCCCCAGAAGGAAATGACTGGTGTCGTTCAGTGTCCCAAACAGACTCCTCGTAGGGGTGGGAGGCAGAGCGGCCTGCTCTTTTCTTTCTGCAGGAGAGAATTCACACCCCAGTCCCCTCCCCTCCTCCCTCTCTCCCTCTCCCAGCTTTGCTCCAGATGCACAGGCCTGCTCACTGCCCCTCCAACACACCTGGTGTGGTCCTGCCCCAGGGCCTTTGCACATGTTAGGCAATACCCAGACCACCATCCCTACAAGGCTCTCTCCCTGACTTTATTTGGATCTGGCCCTCAATGTCACTTCCTTGGTGACTTTTAGTACTCAAGTACCCTCCCAGTCTCTCTTATATGCCACTTAAACCCCTGTTCAAAGCTGGTCATTGTCTTCATCCACATGGAAAACACTGCAGCGCCACTGCTCTGGGCTGTCTGAATGGGTCCATTTAAGTCCCACAACATCCTCGTTGGGAGGGGGAAGCCCCACTGTCACCTTCATTTCATAGATGGGAACACTGAGGCACAAAGCATCTTAAGTCACCAGCTCAGGTACACATAGGGCGTCCCAGGTGGTGGCAGTGGTAAAGAATCCGCCAATGCAGGAGATACAAGAGAGGTGGGTTGGACTCCTGGGTTGAAAAGATCTGAAGAAGGAAATGGCAACCCACTTCAGTATTCTTGCCTGGGAAACCGCATGGACAGAGGAACCAGGCAGGCTATAGCCCATGGGGTTGCAGAGAGCTAGACATGTCTTAGCACAGGTTCACATAGCACGTCAGAGGTGGCAGGGGATAGTCTCAGGGAGAGGTTGGTGGTGCTCAATCCTGTAACACTCTCTCTCTCTCTCTCTCTCAAACAGGCAGGAGAGAGTCTTGGCAGTTCATCCGGCTAGGATTCAAAACACAGCGCTGTTTTCACAGGACCTGCAATGCTCGTCTCCTCTCATCCATCGATTCCATCCACCTGTCAGTCAACAAACGTCTACCGTGCCAGGCATCTTCCAAGTGCTGGGGACCCAGAGTGCCTGAGACAAACAGGTCAGCTTTCTGGGAGCCGACAGATAGTAAAAGAGGTAAATACATGCTCTTCCACCTCCGGTGGCCATAAATGAAGAGAAATAAATCAGGAAGATGACAGCAGGGTGTCGAGGGGATTGTAATCACCATCATCAATTTACTGAGTAGATGGTTGTGCAAAGAGTTAGGGAGGAAGAGAGGGGCCTAGCAGATGGGGGGTGGCAGGACCGGGCTGGTCAGCCTGGAGGGTGGCAGCAGGCACTGTAGAGACAGGAAGGTGGACTTTCTATCTACAAACTTAAAAAATATTAAAAAAAATTTTAAGTTTTTATTTGGTTGTGCCAGGTCTTACTTGCAGCATGTGGGATTTAGTTGCCTGACCAGAGATCAAACCCAGGTTCCCTGCATTGGGAGCACAGATCCTGACCACTGGACCACCAGGGAAGTCTCCCTCCCAAATTTTTTAAGTTGGAAAGAATTTTTAAAAATAGTTGTCGCAGAGGCAGCTAAGAACAATGTCAGGAAGGAAGTACTCAATTCGAGAGGTCAGAACAGCTAGGGCACAGCCGCTGTGATACAGTTTCTTGGAAAGGCCTCCGGAGACCTCGGTTCTGATGCACTGTGTGACCTCCAATGAAAAACGTGCCCTCTGTGAACCTCGCCTGCCAAAGGCAGTGAAACCTCAGTGTCCTCAGAGCTCTCGTGCTGTAATTGCTCCCAGGATGAGAGGACAGCTGGTCCTTTGGTGCCCAGCAGGGGCCACTCCAGCTGTGACCTAGTTTGTGAACTCCAGCCTCTCCCAACCCAGGGCAGGCCTGTCATCTTCTCTCCAGGGGGTGGGCGGACTTGAAACTGGGCTGGAGCTTCCGATGCCTCCCTGACTAGGGTTCTGGCCCCTCCATGGTGGGAGGGATTCTGGGACTTTGAATGCCTCCAGTAGCCGCATTCACTCACATTCCTGGATATTGGGGGGCTGGGAAGTGGGAGAGCTCGGGGGAGGGCTGAGGGTTACAGAACTGAGCTGAGATGCCCAAATGCCCTGCGTCCCTGCCGCTCTCGGATAATCAAGGGCCGGGTACCCTAAGCAAGTGAGTCACCCTCTCTGGGCCTGTTTCCTTACCTGGAGGCCTGGGCCTTGCAATGGGGTTCGAAGGCCAGGTTCCCAGACCCTGATTAGGGTGCTCACGCTCAGTCATGTCTGACTCTTTGCGACCCCGTGTCTACAGCCCGCCAGGCTCCTCTGTCCATGGGATTATCCCAGGCAAGAATACTGGAGTGGGTTCCCATTCCCTTCTCCAGGGGATCTTCCTGACCCAGGGATCAAACCTGAATCTCCTGCATTGGCAGGTGGATTCTTTACCGCTGAGCCACCAGGGAAGCCCCCCAGTTAGGCTGGGAGTCTAATTCTAGTCCCGCTTCTGCTGCTAAGTTTACAGGGCATCGGTCCACTTCCTGAAAGGTGGTGAGAACACCAGCTGTGGATGGTGGTGGGAAGGGCAGGCTGGGCAGGGAGGACAGGGTGGGCAGAGGCTGTGCAGTGAGGGCCATGCTAGATGGCAAAGTGAGGCTACGTGGACAGGCTGCTGTTGAGTCCACACTTTCTCTGCCCCTTCCCTCCTCCGTGAGGCCGTGGCCTTGGGGGAGGTGACCCCCACAGGGCTGTCAAGGTCCCCACCTGCCCTCCAGACCCTCCATTTCCCCCTAGGGACCCGCCTCCCACCTGGGGCCTCGCCTCCCGTCTGCTCAGGACTAGACACCATCTGTTCACTGATGACTCCCAGTCCTGTGTCTCTTCTGAGCTCCAGCCCCAGGGACCAGAGCCACATCCCTGACATCACCCGGAGGCCCTGCAGCGTCCCAACTTCAGCCTCCCCTGGCAGCTCCTTGCTCACACCCCCAGCCCATCCGTCACCAGGTGCAGTCAGCTTCACCTCCAAATATATCCCAGATCCACCTTGTTCTGCAGCTCTGCCACCGCCAGGCCCCCGCCTGCCAGCATGGGCTCCAGCTCACTCCCCAGCATTCAGCAGACACTCTGCCTTCTCAGGCTTCAGTGTTCCTGCCTGCAGATGGACTGGAGTTGTGTGAGGGTCTCTTGACCCTGCTGACCTTTGGGGCCAGGTCATTCTCTGTGTGTGTATGGGGGTGCTGTCCTGGGTGCTGTAGGGTGTGGAGCAGCCTCCCTGGCCCCCACTCCCTTGACACCAGGAGCTGCCTAGTCGTGACAAACACAGATGTCTCCAGACATCACCCATGTCCCCTGGGGGCAGGATCACCCAGGTAAGATCCATGTTGTAGAAGGTGCTGGACACAGAGCAGGCATCCAGCTGATGCCCCAAGAAGAAACAGGCTGAGTATCTGTTTGTGTTATCAGTAAGGAAGCAGAGGCCTGGGGAGGGGAAGTGACTCACCCAAGAGGAGAGAAGTACATGTGAGATTCGAACCCAAGGCTCCATACCCTCTTTCCCACGGCTCTCTCGGGGTCAGGGTGAGGGGACCCTCACGTCTGTGGAACCCTGACTTCTGCCAGCTCTGCAGACCCTGCTGCCCTGTGTCAGTAGGCCAGAACCAAGACACCCCAGGGCTGCCTAAGAGCATGGCTCCCTCCTTCCATGTTATGGAGGCTCCGGGGTCAGTGAGCACATGACCTGTGGCCAGGGGTGGAGGAGGCCCTGGGTCCAGCCTGGCCCTTCCTGGGTCCCCTGCCCCTGTGTGGCTGCCAATGCCAGAAAACTCCTCGCCGCATGACCGGACACTGCTCATGCTGAGCATGGTGTGGGCCAGATCCCCTGAATACTCAGACCCCCATACAGAGCCAGGGCCCCCAACCCTCATTTTCCAGACTTGGGATCCAGAGCCTGGGGGTTGGTGGCTGAGAACCTACCCATCTCCTTCCCCAGCAAGGGGCAGGTCCCATGAGAGAAGGGCTCTACCAGCCACAGTCCAAACCTCTATCTGTCCCTCTAAACCCCAGCAGGCCAAGCATGGGTGCTGGGGGCGCAGCAGCACCCCAGCTTTCCTCAGCACTTTTTTTTCCTATTTCAAGTGTTTAGTGGTTTTTTGGTGTGTTCACAAGTGTGTGTAGTCATCACCACTACCTAATTCCAGAACATTCCATCCCCCAAAAGAAGCCCTGTCCCCATCAGCAGTCACCCCCTCCCAGCCCCTGACAATAGGAACCCACTCTCTGTGTCTGTGGAGGTGCCTGTTCTGGACGTTTCCCATCACTGGAGTCACACCTTGTGTGTGCTTCTGTGTCTGCTTTTCTCATTGAGCATCGTGTGGGCCAGGCAAGCAGGCAAGAGATGCAAACACATCCCTGAAGTCTATCGTTTGGCAGAAGCAGGGCTCTGCTATGGTCTGATGCTTTGTCCAGCATGGCTGGAAAGGTGTGTCTGAGTTGAGTCTTGAGTGGGGGTGGGTGGGCAGGAGTGAGCCAGGAGGAAGGCTGGGAGATAGTGTTCTGGGTGGAAGGGCCTGCCAGGGAAGGCCCTGAGGTGGAGGGGAAGGGCTGGTGGTGGGAGGACAGAAGGGGGGGTGACTGGAGGCTAAGGGCACATCTGAGTTTGGGGCTGGGAGTTGGGGTTGGCAAGGGTGGAACCATGCAGAGTGCTGAACCCACAGTGAGGTGTAGGGACTTGATTCTGAGAGTGATGGGGAGGTTTGAGAAGGAACATGATGGAGCTGAGTTGGCATCTGAAGATGCATCTGGGTTTGTTGTTCTGGGCCTGTCACCCTACATCACATGAACCTGGACAGTCAGCCTCCTGGACAGCACTGTCCTGAGGGGGGTACCACATCAGTCCGTTCTTTACCCCCTACCACCAGCATGCACAGAGCTGGGTGCTCCGTGGGCCAATGAGGGAAGCAGAGATTCCAGCAACAGGACAAGATCTCCAGGGTCCCCATGGGAGCCTGCCCCTGACTACCTTGGAAGAGACTTGTAAAGCACTGAACCTCAGCTTCCTGTTCTGCAAAAGGGACTCAGGTGACCAACAACCGCCCTCCGGGCGCTGACTGAGTAGCAGGTGAGAACTCAGAGAGAGAAGGTACTTTATAACCTGGGGCCTTCGGAAAAGTCTCCACTGGGTGCCGGCTAGGGTCAGGTGCCCTGAGTCCTAGGCCTTGTTCTGCTCTTAGCCATTCATTCCACATGCATTTAATGGGCACCTTCTGTGTACCACGCACTGTTCTAGTTCTTAAGGGAAACAACTTTGAAAAATACAGATGCAATCCCTGCCAGTCATCCACAGGTGATAAAGAGAAGAAAGAGTACCGGAGGCCATGTGTGGACGGGTGCAGCAGACAATAATGGGGAGGTGGGGCCTATGGTCGGCCAAAGAACAGCCCCTCCAAAGATGCCCACAGCCTGACCCCGGAACCTGCAAGTGTTCCTTTCTGTGGCAAAGAGGGATGAAATTAAGGATGCTGATCGGTTCACCCTGAGGTGGGGACAATCCTGGATTCCCCAGAGGCCAAGTGACATCACAGTGTCCTTATAAGAGGAAGCGGCAGGGTCAGAGGCACAGAGAGATGGGAGATGCTGGGCTGCTGACTGTGAGGATGGAGGGAGGGGCCGTGAGCCAGGGATGAGGCGCCTCTAGAAGCTAGAAAAGACAGGAGCTGGTGCTTCCCAGGAGCCTCCGGGGGGACCAGCCCTGCCCACGCCTGGGTTTAGCCATGTGAGGCCCGAGCTGGACTCCTGATCTGCAGGATTGTGAGAGAATCAATGTGTGTGGTTTGAGCACTAGGTTTGTGGCAATCTGTGGCAGCACCCCTGGGAGCCCTGCGCAGGGTCTTTGCAGATTTGAAGAGGAGGTGGGCGGAGGCCTCTGCGGAGCTGTGCACCCGCTCTGGGGGCTGGAAGGGGGAGGGGGCCCTGCTCCCCACAGTATCTGCCATCAGTATCAGCAGCAGTGCAGGAAGCTATCTGGGGGAGGAACCCAAAATCTGTCTGTCCAGGGCAACAGAGAGAGACCCTCCTCTCCAGAGCCCCTAGCAGGCCTTAATCCAAATTTACCATGAAGTTCTTAACCCAGGTGGTGGGGTGGTGGCTGGGGTTGCCGGGGCCCCTCCCCAGGATCAGAGGCGGCCCCACTCCTCCCTGCCCCACCCCATGGAGAGAGCTTTGCCCCCACAGACACATGGGACAAGTCGTCCTGTTTCCTCCCAGGCTGGGGGATGCTGAACACTGTGAGACTGAGCCAAGCCCCCTGAAGGAAGCAGCTAAACCCAAAGGAGGACAGGGAGGGGGGTGAATAGATGTAGCTGGCAGCTGGCCCCTCTGTCCCCTCAGCCTACTCCAGCACAGCTGGGGCCAGAGGGACCCAGGGCAGTGTTGTTTGGTGGGCCCTCAGAGTGCTCCCTGTTCAGGCTTCCAGATGGACTTGGGAGGTGGGGCCCGGCCCCAAGCAGCACGCAGCCCTCTGAGGCCCGTTTTTGGGGACATACTGCCGACCCCTTCAGGACTGGTGTATCCTTCGTCCTAGATCTGGCCCTTCCGGGACTTTCATCCACAATTCATTAAGCCTAATTAGTCTCTGTCAGCCATTAGTCCCTTTTAACCCTTCAGGGGACTGGGGGGCCTCCCGACCCACTTTCCTTGGCCGCCTTTGGCAGATGAGGCCTCTACACATCCATTTTGAATGTGTACCATCTACCACAGCCACTCAGCCACTAGCCCAGCCCAGCCCCAAAGGCGGGAACAGTGAAGCCCACTTGGAGAAAACGAGACTGAGGGTCAGAGTGGTCCCCAGTTCACCTGGCAGCACTCAGCTTGAGAGTCAACATTTGAACCCTGGTCCAATGCCAGCTCTCTTTCACTGAGTCCCAGAGCCCTATTGGAAGGTCCTCTTCAGAAGCCCCGGACTGACATGTGGTGGTGGGCAGCTCGCCTTGGGCCCACCAGGAACGAGCTCTGCTTGGAGAGTTCTCTGAGAGGCTCTCTACCTGGTGAGCAGGTGATGACTCAGGGGCACCCGAGAATGACAGGCTTGTGGGAAGAGAAATCAAGCTGACGCCTGAGATCTGCGTTATGTTCCCACTCAGCAAGGTACCTTCAGATCCTGGGTGGCCTGTGGGGGTGGCTGGGAGCAGCCACTCCCATTCTACAGATGAACACACTGAGGCTGAGCTGCTATGCTAACAGTGGGGATGATCATGGCTGCCCTGCCATCACACAATATCTAGCTCATGGCAGCCCCATGCTGGGGGCGCAACGCACCTGCAATTCTTACACCCTGCGTTGATGTCCATCTCACAACTGGAGCTCACAGAAGGGCAGTCTTTTGTCAGAAGTCACCAGCGAGGATAGGGAACAGAGAGGCAGGCTGAGGAAGTCTGGCTTTAGCCCTTTCGAGCCTTCATCCCATGGTGGGCAGCCCCTTCCCACCACTCCATGCCATCCAGGAAGAAGGAGGAGGAGCCGCACCTGTGGGGGAAGCCTACCGGGTCTTCCAACGCAGATCCTGTCTCAGACGGCTGCCACTCTGGCTCAGAAGGGGAATAGAGCAAGGCAGGACACTCAAAGCCCAACGGCTCCAGACCTCTCCCACCTGCCTGCACCTGGCTTCCACTAACCTCAACCACAGAAACCCCATGTCCTCTGCCTCTGGGTACTCACACACCACAGCCTTCCCAGCCTCCACACCTCCTCGAGGGAGCCCTCCTGTGTTGCTCCAGGTTTTAGAGCCCTACTCTCCCTGAAAGTTCCCCCTCCCCCCGCCCCGATCAAACCCCAGATGGTCCCTCTGTCTGCTGCCATGCTGCCACAGACACCCCCTCCCCACGCCCCCACCAGAAGCAAGAGGTTCTCAACCATCTCTGTACAAACGTGGATTCACTGGGGACTGCTTGTTAACAATGCAGGCTCCTGGGCACAAACCCCAGAAGTCCTGATTCCTCAGAACTGGGGGGCTGGGGTGCCTGTACTGTTAGTGCCTGGGGCACGTGGTCTGGAAAATAAGGACCAAGTCTTTTCCTGCACTGGGATCAAGGCACAAGGTGCTGCCCTCCCCAACTTGTTGAATGGGGCTCAGTGGCCTCCCCGGCCAGGCCCTGGGAGGCACCTATGCCAAGCTTCAGGGGACAGATAAGCCCCCACCCCACCCTTGCTGGTGACTGGACACAGGCCCACGGCGCAGGGGGCCTGGCCCTGCGCTCCCAAATCCTCCCACCTGGCTGGACTGTCCCCAGCCCAGCTGTGCAGCAGGTCCTGGTGTTAACGCCTCTTGCGCCTTCTTGGCGCAGCCCCCTAGGCTGGACCAGACCTCACCGGAAGGCAGGGCGGAAAGGCTCCGGACCCAACCGTCCTCGATTCCCAGACCCAGCCAGTGCCCTATCCTAACCCCCTTTGGAGGGGAGCGCATTCCTCCAGGCGTCCCCATTGCCTCCAGAGAGACGACCACCGGGCTCCTTGCTCCTC
>SJXQ01000651.1:195068-214598 GCA_006408695.1 Aepyceros melampus
CAGGGCCTTTGCGTTTTCTGTGGTTCAGTGGGTTGGGAGTAAATGGGCGGGGTGGGGCGGGGCGGGGGTGAGGGTAGGGAAGCTGTGAGGGGAAGCCTGTGTTGTGCCGGGCCCAGGAGGCCTTGGTCCTGCAGTAATTCCTGTGTGGAGGGACACGTCCCTGAGCAAACCCGCAGCCTATGTGGGTAGTGCCACCCAAGCCAGGTTTCAGCTTTGCCTCTGGACAGCCACTTGTTCTGATGAGCCGGGGGCCCTCGTGTGGGGAGGGGCGAGTAGTAGGGTCTGTTGCCTGCGTTTGATGCTGTCAGCTTGCCCTGCTGATCTAAGAAGCAGGGACGGAATCACCCATGGCAGGAACCTCAGGCTGTCAGTAAAGAACCAGGAGATCATTGTTGGAGCCTTTTAGAGCCACATGGTCACTGTCACGACCGGCAAAGTCATCAACCCACCGATGTATCAGACAACAGTTAAGCAGACAGGTGTGATTGTGGGCAAAAAGTTGGTGGACACCAAAACGTGTGTTCATGTCATTTTCACAGGTCATAACATACTGATTCACAGTCAAAGGAGAGGGTGGGATGAATTGAGAGAGCAGCATTGAAACATATATTACCATATGTAAAACAGCTAGTGGGAATTTGCTGTATGATGCTAGGAGCTCAGCCTGGTGCTCTGTGACAACCTAAAGGGATGGGATAGGGTAGGAGATGGGAGAGGACATCTATATACCTATGGCTGATTCACATTTAATGTATGGCAGAAACTAACACAACATTATAAATCATCCTCCAATTACAAATATATGGTTGTGGTTCAGTCTTTAAGTTATATCTGACTGCGACTGCATGGACTGTAGCACGCCAGGCTTCTCTGTCCTCCACCATCTCCCAGACTTTGCTCAAACTCACGTCCATTGAGTTGGTGATGCCGTCCAGTCATCTCATCCTCTGTCCTCCTCTTCTGCCCTCAATCTTTCCCAGCATCAGGGTCTTTTCCAATGAGTGGACTCTTCACATCAGGTGGCCCAAATATTGAAGCTTCAGCTTCAGACCTTCGAATGAATATTCAGGTTGATTTCCATTAGGATCGACTGATTTGTTCTCTTTGCAGTCCAAGGGACTCTCAAGAGTCTTCTCCAGCACCACAATTTCAAAGCATCAATAAAATAAAATATAAGTAAATAATAATGCAAATTTGCTTAGGAAGAAGCTGGGCAAAAACAGGCAGCAGCCCCAGCCATTAGACCCCTGCCTGTCCATGGGAACACTGGGCTTCCTTTGTGGCTCAGCTGGTAAAGAATCCATCTGCAATAATGGGGGAGACCTGGGTTCAATCCCTGGGTTGGGAAGATCCCTGGAGAAGGGAAAAGCTACCCACTCCAGTATTCTGCCCTGGAGGACTCCATGGGGTTGCAAAGAGTCAGACACAACTGAGTGACTTTTACTTCACTCACTGCCCGTGGGAGCACTGGAGTATGTCAGCTGATGCCAGACGCTCCTTCAGGCTGCAGGCCCAGCTCCTCCAGGCTCCCACCAGGCTGTACCTCTCACCACATTGACAGCAGCATCTAGTGTTTGAGCTGCGAAGCAGATCTGAGCATAGCAATTCTCTCCCACTAAGCAGACCAGATCTTATGCACTTCTCATCCATCCACCTGCTCATTCATTCACTGGTTCACCACATGTCTGCTTTGTGCCACACCCTCTGCTCAGACCTGGGACATGTCTGTCTATGAAGGCAGTGGATCTGGGGGTCAGCAAGGAAGTGGCCCCCAGGTCTATCCTGCCGGGGCAGGTGGCAGGGAAAGCTTCCTGGAGGAGGTGACCATCCAGCCTGAGAGACACCGGACAGTCTGTGTGGGGCTCTGATGGGGAGGTAAGAGGAGGCTGGACTGTGGCCTGGAGAGGGGTGGGAGTTTCCAACCAGGTGGGCAAAGTATATCACCTGCAGATGAGGGGACTAAAGTTATAGAAAGCACTGAGCCTGCTCTGAGGGAAGGAGGAAGTGGAGCCAGGTCAGGGGCTCCTCCTATGGAGGAGCTCCAAGGGGAATGCAAGCAGCAAACAGCTCTCTGCCCAGCCAGTTGTAGCCTAGGGATTAGGGAATATGGTTGGTAACTGTGCCCACCACCACGCTAACGCAGGCTGTCAGGAACGCGGGGACTTTGGACCAAGTATGTAGGAGCTCTCCATACTATGTTCAGGAATCTTTCAAACTCTGAAACCATTTTACAATGTTAAAGTTCATTTAATAAACTACCCTGGATATTCACATACACACCCCTCCCCCCAGCTCTCTGCTTCCTCTGCTGCCCTCTGTCCCAGGTCACCTGCCCACGTGGGCTCACCTGCCCAGGCCACACCCTCTACCTGGACTGCACTGGCCTCCCCAGCGCCAAGAAAATCCGAGGGGCCAGAACCGGGGGCCCCACGTGGTTCCCGGGGCTCGGGCTGCCCACTCCCTCCCTCCGCCGGCCCAGCTCCTTCCTGGGGTCCACCTGGGCTCCTGACTAGTGCAGGACGGCCCACACCCAGTTGTCCTTTCGGAGCCGGGAGCGGCGCGGGTGGGTCTCAGGTGAACAGGGGAACGGGTGCTGCGTGGGGGCGGTGATGTAGGAGGAGGGCGGCCGGCCTAGGAGTTGCCCGGGTCGGGAGAAGGCGGTGCTCCCACCTGGTGCCGCCCTCAGCCCCGCCCCATCCCCGAGGCCGCTGGAGTCCCGGTTGGTTGTGAAGGGAACAGGGTCGCGCTCTGCAGCCTCGGGCAGAGAGCGGTGAGTCTGGGGTCTCCTGGTATGAGGTGGCCGCCCTCTCCCCACGCCTGGGTTCAGGCTGTGTAGACGGAGCAGGTGCGGTGCGGATGTGGTCCGGGTTGTTGGACGCGTCGGGCTGTGTAGACGCCCTCGGGGAGTGTGAATGAGGCCTTACTCTGTAGACGCGGCCGGGGGCCCTGTGTTTTTCCCGATCCTGAGGACTCCCTGTCCCCAGTGGCCGCTCTCCTGCCTTCCCACCATTAGCTCGACTAAACCCGCATGGGAGGGGATGGATGGGGCGGCAGAAAACGGGGTTGGGGAGCAGAGAGGGGAGGTCTCCAGCGGTTTGGGGAGGGTTCCTCTGCCTCCTACCTGTGGCTTCTTTCAGCCAGTCCCTTGCTAGGGCGTGAAAAACCGACCAGGATTTGGGGTGAGGTGCTCACAAGGTTTCGAATGGGATCGTAGTCAGCTACCTGTGGCACCTGTGGTGCGTGAGCTGATTGTAGGTAATTGTGTGGTCTCAAGCGTGAGGTTGCCTGTGGCTGTTATTGCCTGTACGTTGTGTGTCTGTGTGACCGTGGGTGTGTGTGGCCGTGTGTGTGACTGCACTGTGAGATCCTGTATGATTTTGTGGGTGGATGTGTGTGTGGACCCCCTTCCCAGTTTGCCTGCCTGGGAAGTGGGGACGGAGTCCCTGGGACCCCCCAGGATGCCACGTGTAGCCCTCCTGTCCCACCAAATAGCCAGTCAGGTGTTCTGATTCATTGTGATCTGATCAGGTAGAGTCTGCCTGCAATACGGGAGACCTATGTTCGATACCTGGGTTGGGAAGATCCCCTGGAAAAGGAAGTGGCAACCTGCTCCAGTATTCTTGCTTGGAAAATCCCATCGACGGAGGAACCTGGTGGGCTACATGACTGAGCGACTTCACTCTCCCGTCTCTTAACTGTTGCTACTGATGCGCCTGCAGTGAGGGACTGGAGGGGTGGACCCCACAAGCCACCGGAGAGGAGATGTGTGTGTCTTTAAGGCAGGATTCTCAAAGTTCAGAGTGTAAAGTGTGGAACTGGAAGAGCCTCAGAGGGAGGCGAGCTGGGTTGCCTTTGGTTAAGTCTGGGCACCCTACTCAGCACAGGATTCGTGGAAAAAGGTCTGCTCCTGGTACCACAGACATGGGTGGCAGGAAAGAGACCCTGGGGGGAGCCCATGGCCACGCACAGGGGAGTGTGTCCTTCCTGAAGGAGGATGTGAAGGTCTGGGCATCTGCTTCCATCTGTGGAGTCCAGGAAAGAGAGAGAAACCAGCAGCAGGGGAAGCTCCTGTGGGTCTGTGGCTGGCTCCAGGGGAGCTGGGGCCTGGACCCAGTCACTTCCCCATCTTTCTTTCTCCCTGGGGCACGGTTTAGAGCTCTCGGTCCCTGTCCCCATGGCTCACCTGCTCTACCTGACTGCAGGATCCTGGGGAGCCATGCCCATTTCATGATGGAGACCCATAGACAGGGTAGGGGACATTCCTGAATTCCGAGAACTCAGTGTGTGTGTAGACAGGGTGTGGGGGAAGGAGACAGAGACACCTAGAGATGCAGAGACAGAGATGCGGAGAGGCAGAGATAGAGACAGATACAAAGAGGTAGAGAAAGAGGGAGAGAATGACAGAGACAGATAGGAGCTGTCTCTTCAAGCCACAGTGTCCTCATCTGTAAAGTGGGGATAATCCTGCTGGCCCCCTCCCCGTGGGGGTGCTGAGAGGCTGAATTAATTGACTGGAGGCTGTGAGTGCCACGTAGATCTTCGGCATGACCTTTCTGCTCCTGGCCACTTCTCTTTGGTCATAAGCACATCCCACGGATGCAACAGTGGGGCCAGGGAAACAGCTGTTCCCCATTATCTGAATATGTGTGGCTCTCGGTAAAGCAGAGGGTAACACGTTCCGGGTGGCTGGCTCATGTCTACATCAGGCTTTGCTGTTTTCCCCACTTTACCTCTATTAACTAAGAAAGGTGATTTCAGAACCCTGTTCATTGGAAAGATGGCACGGAGTGTCCTGGTACAGCCTTCACCCAGTGCCTCCCAGTGTTCAATCCTTGCATTGCCATAGCACAGTGATCAACACCAAGAAAACTGACATTAGGGCCCATCCTTGAGCTTCCCAGGTGGCACTAGTGGTAAAATACCTGCCTGCCAGTGCAGGAGGTGTGAAAGACATGGGTTCGAGCCCGTGGAGGATAGCATGGCAGTCCATTCCAGTATTCTTGCCTGGAGAATCCTATGGACAGAGGAGCCTGGCCGGCTGTATAGTCCGTAGGGTCGCAGAGTCAGACACGACTGAAGAGACGACTTATGCATGCCTTGGTGGACCAGGGGATGAAACTCTGCACGCCCACTGCAGGGTGCATGGGTTCGATCCCTGTTGGGGAACTAAGATCCTACATGCTGTGCAGTGTGGCCAAAAGGGAAAAAAAATAGAGAAAGAAATTGACATTAAAATGAACATAAACACTCACAATCAATTTTGCCTAGATTTCCCTGTTTTTTGCACTAATGACCTTTTTCTGTTCTGGTATTTAATCTGAGATTTCCCACTGCACTGAGAACCTGTACTTGTTTTAACTATACAAGTCACAAGTGATTGGAAGTTTCTTTTTTTCATGTACATGTCTGTATCTGTTTCCCTGGATATCGCCCATGTTTATCAGCTTCTTGCCTCAACTGCCTCCCTCCACCCACAGGCTCTCTGACTCTCTTTTCCTCTGTGCACATTAAAAAGCTACAAAAACATGAGATATCATCACTGCAAATAGTTCTCTCACAAACACCTCTTCCTATGAAAACCTAACAAAAAGTCCACAGACAAAAAGGAAAAAAAAAAAAAAAAGACCAAGCTTATTAAATTTCCTAAAGGCTTGCTGAGTGATTGATTTCATGAGGTTGGGGTAGTAGAAGAGGGACAGTGTCCTGGCTGGACGTGAGCCTGATGAGTGGAGCCGGGTGGGGAGAAACAGGAGAGGTCACAATGCAGATGAGAGAAGCCTGTTGTTGTATAGATCAGCGCTGGCTGCTGTGGAGGCAAAGAGGGAAGACCAATGGGATGGAAGACTGTCTTGGATGAGTGGCAAGAAAAAAAATTACACAGAGAGGTGGGCAAAGAGTTGAGAATGAAGAGGGCAAGAAATGTAGGAGCCCAGGAGCAAAGCTGGGGTAAGGTTTGGGCTTTTGCTCAAGCTGGTTTTGTTTTTTTTTTTTTTAATTTTTATTTTTTAGCTGCACCACAGGACATGTGGGATTTTAGTTCCCTGACCAGGGATCGAACCTACACCTCCTGCATTTAGAAGGGCAGAATCTTCACCACTGGACCACCAGGGAAATCCCAAGGCTTTGCCAAGTTGATAGTTGATTCTGCTTGGAAAAAAAGTGATCCTAAGCCCCTTATTTCTTTTAGAGAGGCTGAATTATGGTTTGAACCAATGAGATATAATTGGCTGTTAAAGACAAGCAAGGAGGGACTTCCCTGGTGATCCAGTGGTTAAGACTCTGTGCTCCCAAGGCAGGGTGCCCAGGTTCCATCCCTGGTCAGGGAACTAGGTCTCACAGGCCAAACTAAAGATCCCACATCCTTGAACTAAGACCTCGTGCAGCCAAATTTAAAAAAAAACTCACAAGATGAAGATTCATGGTAGAATGGTGTGGAACACCAAGAATACAATGTGTGCTTCCTGAGAGGGAAACCTGAAAGCTAGGCAGAAAAGTCCTGGGGTCTGGAGTCTTATGTATCAGTTCTCAGTTGCTGTCTCCCCGAAGTTCACACATGAAGGCAAATGTGTATTATTCCAATTTCTCTGGGCAAGAATTAGGGCGTGCTTTGTCTGGGGATTCCGGCTGAGAGTCCCTCATGAGGTTGCTGTCTCTGAAGGCCTGATGGGGACAGGGCTTGGCGCTTCCAGGAGGCCCCTCACATGGCTCCTCCCCAGCAGGGCCTCGCACGGTGCTGCTTGAGTCTCCTTACTGCATGGTGGCCAACTCCCCCAGGACAGGCAGGGGAGAGCCTCAGTGCCTTTTACGACCTACTCAGAGGCCTCAGGCAATTGCTTTTGGCATTTTAATTCACTAGGCATGAGTCAAGTCTAGTCCACACTCTAAGGGAAGAGAATTTTGTTCAGTCACTAAGTCATGTCTGACTCTTTGCAACCCCATGGACTGCAGCACGCCAGGCTCCCCTGTCCATCACTGTGTCCCAGAGTTTGCTCAAATTCATGTCCATTGAGTCGATAATGACATCCAGCCATCTCATCCTGTGTTGCCGCATTTCCTCTTGCCTTCAGTCTTTTCTAGCATCAAGGTCTTTCATAATGAATCAGCTCTTCACCTCAGGTGGCCCAAGTATTGGAGCTTCAGCATCAGTCCTTCCAATGAATATTCAGGGAAGAGATTTAGGCTCCACCAAAGAGAAGAATGGCAGAAATCTGTGGACCTCCTTTAGAACCAACCCCTCATGACCTTGGGCACGTGTCCCAGCTCCTGTGCCTCTGCTTCCTCCTCAGTCAGAGTACACTGGTCTTGTACAGCGGTTGTGATCATAGGTTAGGTAACGTGTAAATATCATTTAGTGCAATGTCTGCCACATAGACTTCCAAGGTGGGCTTCCCAGGTACAGCCAGTGGTAAAGAACACACCTGCCAATGCAGGAGACACAGGGTTCAATCCCTGGGTTGGGAAGATCCCCTGGAGTAGGAAATGGCAACCCATTCCAGTATTCTCGCCTGGGAAAGAGGAGCATAGCGGGCTGCAGTCCATGGGGCTGCAAAGTTGGACACAACTGAGCGATTGAACACATACATCCATCTGTCATACACGCTTGTTGACTTACTGAAGGCATTTCCCCAGTGCACTTCCATTCTCTTGAGAAATGATGTATCACCTGGAGTGATCAAACTAGAACTCCCTGGCGCTCACGGGCAGGGTGGAGAGTAGGATAACTTGCTTTCTTCGTATATATTGGGCTGTGCTTGTTCTTGTCCTGGCTCCCTTTCCAGTGCTCAGCCACTTCTTCCAAAGGAACTCCAGTTCCACACCTTGGCAGATACCACCTTACCTTCTGCTGTCACTGGTACAGTTTGGCACCCTTTGGGAGAAAACCCAAACAGCAGGGGATGCAGAGGGGAAGTGGAGAAGGAAGCCTTAAGGCTGTAGACAAGCTCATTGGATAGAAGGCACAGACCAAAGTCCCTGGGGCAAGGCTGTGTCTGTGTGTTTGAGGAACAGCCAGGCAGCTGATGTGGCTGGAACAGGAGGAGGGAGCTCAGGACACACAGCAAAGAGTGGGTGGGGCTGGGTTATGAGGGGCTTATGCCCTGTATGAGAGCCAGTGGAAGTCTAGGATGTGGCCCGGGCCAGGTTTCAGCAGCCAGCCCTAGGACAAGGTCTGGGAGATCTCTCTTAGCCCAGGGCAGAGGTGGTGCAGGTGGTAAAGAATCTGCCTCCAAAGCAGGAGACATAAGAGACATGGGTTCAATCCCTGGGTTAGGAAGATCCCCTGGAGGAGGAAATGGTAACTCTCCCCAGTATTTTTGCCTAGAGAATCCCATGAACCAAGAAGTCTGGTAGGCTACAGGCCATGGGATCGCAAAGAGGTGAACACAAATGGAGTGGCTTAGCACACCCAGAGGTGGTGCAGGTGACCTAATCCTAAGTGCACTTTAAAAATGTGACCTTTAATGGGTCTTTTTAAAAATGTGCACCATTAACAAATTATTAATTTTTGGCTGTGCTGGGTCTTTGTTGCTGCGAGGGCTTTTCTCTAACTGTGGTGCACAGGCTTCTCATTGCGGTGGCTTCTCTCGTTGCAGAGCGCAGGCTCTAGGGCACACAGGCTTCAGTAGCTGTGGCTCCTGGGTTCTCGAGCACTGGACTGATTGCTGTGGCGCCTGGGCTTAGCTGCTCCAAGGCATGTGGGATCTTCCTGGATCAGGGATCGAACCTGAATCTCCTGTATTGGCAAGTGGATTCTTTACCACTGAGCCAGCTGGAAAGCCCTAATGTGGACCATTTCTAAAGTCTTTGTGGAATTTGTTACAGTGTTGCTTCTGTTTTATGTTTTGCTTTTTGGCTGCCAGGCATGTGGCATCTTAGCTCCCCAGCCAGGGATCAACCCTGAGGCCTCTGCATTGGAAGGGGGAGTCCTAAACACTGGATCGCCAGGGAAATCCCCCATGTGCATTTTTGGAGGAGGCACTGAGAGCATTATCAGGCAGACTGGATGGAGGTTGCAAGAAAGGCCTCAGGAGGACCTCAGGCGTTGGTGGTCTGAGTGATGTTGAGCATGGAGTTTCTGTGTGAGGTGGGGAAACCTGGGAGGAACAGGTATCCTTGGGGCCGAGAAGGGCTGTCAGTTGGGCGTGTGTCAGACCCAAGACATCTGTCAGTCACTGGCCTGTGGTAACAAATAGTCGTCAGTTTGGCAGCTTGAGGCGGCTCCTGTCTATCATCTCCTGGTCTCTGTGGTCAGGAGTCTATGCATGGCTTAGCTGGGTCCCCTGCTCAGGGTCACACAAGGCTGCGATCAGAAGGCTGGCTGGGCTGTGTTCTCATCTGAAGGCTGGATAGGGAAGGATCCACTTCCTAACTGGTGCAGGTGACCGAGGGTCTGGCTGGTGAGCACCCTCAGCTCCTAGAGGCACCCAGAGTGCCTCCCCACACGGGCTCTTCCAATAAGTTCACCCTTTCAGCAGGCCAGCCAGGAAGGTCTTCAGTCTGCTAAGATGGGCGTCTTATATAATTTAGTCCTGACAATGATATCACGTCTGCCATATCCTATTGCCATTTTTTTTCTTTTGACAATGTGGCTCGTGGGATCTGGTTCCCTGACCAGAGATTGAAACCAGAGAAAGAGTGAAGTTCTAACCATTGAACCACCAGGGAAGTCCCCACTTTGTTGTTGTTCAGTTGCTAAGTCCTGTCTGACTTTTTGTGACCCCATGAACTGCAGCATGCCAGGCTTTGCTGTCTTTCACTATCTCCTGGAGTTTGTTCCAGTTCATATCCATTGAATCGATGGTGCTATTTAGCCATCTCATCCTCTGCCACCCTCTTCTCCTCTAGCATTCAATCTTTCCCAGCATCAGAGTCTTTTCCAGTGAATCGGCTGTCTGCATCAGGTGGCCAAAATATTGGAGCTTCAGCATCAGTCCTACCAGTGAATATTCAGGGTTGATTTCCTTTAGGATTGACTGGTTTAATTTCCTTGCAGTTCAAGGGACTCTCACGAGTCCCCATATCCTACTGCTAAGAAACTTAACACAAGTCCTGACCACACTCAAGGGGAGGTGATCACACAGGTGTGGAGGTCACCTCAGGTCACCTGGAAGGAGGTTCCAGAAGCTAACTCAAGTGGGGCATTCAGAAGATAAATCTGGCCTGGAGCTTGGAGATGTCAGGGTGTTATTAAAACCACAGACTGGATGGGATCATGGGGCAAGGTGCATATCTGCAGATAGTCTGTAAAAATATTTATTTAATAATCTTTAATGGTCTACCTTTTTCTTCTGATTTTTTAAAATAACAGCTGTATGGAGATATAATTCACATTTCATAAAGTTCACCAATGTAAACCAGTTCAGTGGTTTTGGATATCTTCACAAATATATGGAACCATCCCCGCAATCAATTTTGGAACATTTTCATTAAAAAAAAAAAATTTGTTTTTGGCTTTGACTTCATTGCTCTGTGCGCTTTTCTCTAGTTGTGGTGAGCAGGGCCTACACTTTAGCTGTGGTGCGAGGACTTGTCATTGCGATGACCTCTAGAACACAGTCTCTAAGGGGGCAGGGGCTCACTGTGGTGCACGGCCTTAGTTGCTTGCTCCGAGGCATGTGGGATCTTCCCAACCCAGGGATGGAACTTGTGTCCCCTGCGTTGGCAGGCAGATTCTCACCCATTGGACCACCAAGGAAGTCCCTAGAACATTTTCTTTTTTAATCTGTGAATCTACTTTTTAAACCTAAAAGCTTTTTGAAAATGAAAACTTAGTTGCTGACGCGCACCAACAGAAAATGAATAAGAGAGTGGAACTAAAAAACAAAATGACTGAGGAGAAAGTCAGACAGTGCTATTGAATCGTGACCATCCTTGGGGGCCCAGACTGAGGGACGGTAAGCAGGACTCTCACCTTGGGCCCAAAGTTTAAGGGAATGCCAAGAAGCTCAAGATCAAGAGAAAGGATATCACAGTGCAATAATGGACACACCCAGTGAATGCAAGAGAAAGCTTAAGAAGCAAAATACCAACATTTGAAGCAAAGATGACACACGGAGGGCTGGGGTGGGGAGGAAGAGAGAAAGGCAAGTTAGTGAGTGCAGTGTGTGAGCCTGCCTTTATGTAACGTGTTGCTGTTTGGTCATGGATTTCTTGGTGTTAATTTTGAGTTTTGACTTCAGAAAATACTATTGAGCTTTAAGGGCTTCCCAGGTGGTGCTAATGGTAAAGGACCCACTTGCCATTGCAGGAGATAAAGAGATGTGGGTTCAGTCTGTGGGTGGGGAAGACCCCGGGAGAAGGGCATGGCAACCCACTCCAATATTCTTGCCTGGAGAATCCCCATGGACAGAAGAGCCTAGTGGGTATAGTCCCTGTATGAAGTCACAAAGAGCTGGACATGACTGAGCATACGCACAGTTGATTTACAATGTTGTGTAGTTTCAGGTGTACAGCAAAGTGACTCAGTTATAAATACACACATATCCACTATTGTTTAGGTTCTGTTCCCATACAGGTCATTCTCTGCTCTCTGTTAAGTCACTTCAGTCATGTCCGACTCTGTGTGACCCCATAGACGGCAGCCCACCAGGCTCCGCTGTCCCTGGGATTCTCCAGGCAAGAGCACTGGAGTGGGCTGCCATTGCCTTCTCGGCTGTATGTACAGTAGGTCCTTATTAGTTAATCTGTTTTCTGTGTACTCGTGTGTATGTCAGTCCCTATCATCTCGTTGATGGAGGAGGTGATTGGTGTCCCCTGAAGCTGTTGTCTCATCACCCCACCCCCGCTCAGCCTGGCTCCTTCCCGGAGGCTCTGTACGTGAGGTTCATTCTTGTTGGAAACAGGCTCTGGCAGGCATTTGAGAGGCAGTGAGAACACACTGGCTTTACACTGAGCCACTTCGCAGCACATTGGGAGGCTGGAAATAGACACTGTTCCTGCCTCATTCATGAGGACAGCTCGGCTCTTGAGGCACGCTGGCTGAGTCCTTCCATGTGTGTGCGTGTGTTCAGTTGTGTCTGACTCTTTGTGATCCCATGGACTGGAATCCACCAGGCTCCTTTATCCATGGGATTCTCCAAGCAAAAATACTGGAGTGGGTTGCCATGCCCTCCTCCAGGGGATCTTCTCGACCCAGAGATCAAACCCACATCTCCTGCGTTACCAAGAGCGCCACCTGGAAAGCTCAAGCCCTTCCTTGGTAACCCCCAGATGGCTCCAGACCCTCCTTGGCACATGAAGACAAAGGGGGAGTAGGGTGACCAAATGTCCTGGTTTCCAGGTTCAATCTGGAAGAGCCCCAGGTGACCTGGGGTGTTTGTCACTCCATATTGGTCACTCCATCACTGCCTTGGTGGGGCGAGAGCTGGGCCCTGGGATGACAGTGGTGTATGTTCCCGGGAGGGTGCTGATGCAGCTGCAGGCTCAGCTGGGGACCTGGGCGCTGAGCTTCACAGTTGGGATCTGCAGTCTCTATGTTCTGATAGTAGATTCTACCCCTTCTTCCTTTTTTTTTAATTTCTTTTTTAAACTTTTTTATTTTATATTGGAGTCCAGATGATTGACAATATTTGGCTCAGTGGTAAAGAATCCACCTGCCAATGCAAGAGACTCGGGAGACTCGGGTTCAATTTCTGGGTTGAGAAGATTTCCTGGAGGAGGAAATGGCAACCCACTCCAGTATTCTTGCCTGGGAAATCCCATGGACAGAGGAGCCTGGTGGGCTACAGTCCAAGGGGTTGCAAAAAGTCAGACAAAACTGAATGACTATCGAGCTGCAGGCTCAGCTGGGGACCTGGGCACTGAGCTTCACAGTTGGGATCTGCAGTCTCTATGTTCTGATAGTAGATTCTACCCCGTCTTCCTTTTTTTTTAATTTCTTTTTTAAACTTTTTTATTTTATATTGGAGTCCAGATGATTGACAATATTTGGCTCAGTGGTAAAGAATCCACCTGCCAATGCAAGAGACTCGGGAGACTCGGGTTCAATTTCTGGGTTGAGAAGATTTCCTGGAGGAGGAAATGGCAACCCACTCCAGTATTCTTGCCTGGGAAATCCCATGGACAGAGGAGCCTGGTGGGCTACAGTCCAAGGGGTTGCAAAAAGTCAGACAAAACTGAATGACTATCGCTAGTTGATTGAAATATTGTGTTAGTTTCAGGTGTGTGGCAAAGTGATTCGGTTATACATATGCATATACCTATTCTTTCCTAAACTCTTTTTCCATTTAAGTTATTACATAATACTGAGTACAGTTCCCTGCACTACACAGTAGGTCTTTGTTGGTTATCCATTCTATTTTTAAAAGTGTGTTGATTTTTTAAATTGTACTAGAATTTATTTTGGCTGTGCTGGGTCTTCTCTAGTTGCAGCGAGCAGGGGCTCCTCTCTAGTTGTGGCACTCGGGCTTCTCTTTGCAGTGGCTTCTCTTGTCGCAGAGCACAGGCTGTAGGGTTGAAGGCTTCCACAGCCGTGGCTCAGGGGCTTAGTTGCGGCTCGGCATGTGGTATCTTCCTGGCCCAGGGATTGAACCCGTGTCCCCTGCATTGGCAGGCAGATTTTCATCCACTGTACCACCAGGGGAGTCCACATGTATCTATTCTTTTACAAATTCACTACCCATTTAGGTTGTTATATAATATCGAGCAGAGTTCCCTGTCCTCTCCTATAGGTCCTTGTTGGTTATCCATTCTGTTTTTTAAAATATTATTTACTTTTTGGCTGCACAGGGTCTTAGTTGTGGCATGAGAACTCTCAGTTGTGGCATGTGGGATCTACTTCCTTGACCAGAGATCACACTGGGGGCCCCTGCATTGGGAGCATGGGGTCCCAGCCACTGGACCACCAGGGAAGTCCCCTATGTAGTCCAAATACAGCAGTGTGTACATGTCGGTCCTGAACTCCCTGACCATCCCTCCTCCCCAGCCCTTTCCCTCTCTGTCCCTGTGTCTGGGCTCATGTTTCGGGTCTCAGAGCCAGTGCGGATCCTTTTGGAAGTTTTCAAGGATCATTCCTGTAACTGGGGATGGCGTCTCTCACCTACTCATTTCTCTTGCTTCACTGCCTCGGAGTTGTTCTTCAGATCTGCCTGGGGTGTTTTCACGTATCTCTCAAGCCCAAGTGGTAACTTATCCTCCAGTGTTGCTTTTAGAAAACTAAATTGGGCTTCATCCTGTCAAGGGTGCTCTCTCAGCCCGAGGTCACCGAGTGGAGCCAGCAGTCTCCTGTTCCCTCTTATCTTCCCTCCTTCTACTCTGCTTTTGTATTCCACCCCTGATCTTTGCAAAAAATAAAAATGAAGCCAATTCTAGAAGATATTTGGCTGTCTGAGATTAGGGGCTCGAAGGATCTTCTTGGATCTTCCACCCCCTTTGCCTCTGTCCCCAGTGAAACACCTGCTTGTCCCAGCCAGGCTGTCTCCATTACATCTGAGTGAAAGGGAGGAGAGACATCCAAACAGCTTTGTTTTTTGGTCTACCCAGCCCCAAATAATTTGTCTAAGCTGACTTTTAAAAAATATCCTAAATGGACTAAAGTCCATCTGTTTTTTTGGCTGAACAGCGCAGTATGTGGAATCTTAGTTCCCCAACCAGGATAGAACCCACGCCTCCCTTGCAGTAGAAGCACAGAGTCCTAACCACTGGACCACCGGGGAAGTTCCCTGGACTTTACATCTTGCTCAGAACTTTATTTCAATTTAGAAATATGGGTATTTAGGGAAAGCTGGGTTTCAAATGGCTTTACATGATGACTGAAGACAAAATTCACTGGCGATCAATCCCACCTTCAATTTTTATACCTCAACATTATATGGAGTGTGTACATGTATATTGGAGAAGGAAATGGCAACCCACTCCAGCATTCTTGCCTGGAGAATCCCATGGATGGAGGAGCCTGGTGGGCTACAGTCCACGGGGTCACAAAGAGTTGGACACAACTGAGTGACTTCACTTATTATATGGAGAGGACTTCCTCGTGGTCCAGTGGCTAAGACTCTGTGCTCCCAGTTCAGGAGGCCAGGGTTTGATCCCTGGTCAGGGAACTAGATCCTGCATACTGCAACTAAGACCTGGAGCAGCCAAATAAATAATTTCAAAAAATTATATAGAAGGTAAAGCAACCCAGAGATGTTGCAACTCGGAGGGCTTCGGTCCACTTTTTGCAGAGCTAATCAGCAGTTACCCGTTTCTCCTTTGGTAAAACTGTCAGCTTTTCACTTGAGCAATAAACACATTTTCAGGACTTCCCTGTTGGCCCAGTGGTTAAGACCCCACACTCCCAATTCAGAGGGTCCAGGTATAATCCCTGGTCAGGGTACTAGATCCCAGATGTTGCAACTAAGACCTGGTACAACCAAATAAATACAAATATTTTTAAAAAGTAAAGAAACATGGGGAGGGAGGTGGGAGTGGGGTTCAGGATTGGGAACTCATGTACACCCGTGGCAGATTCATGTCAATGTATGGCAAAACCAATACAGTATTGTAAAGTAAAATAAAGTAAAATTTTTTTTTAAAAAAGTAAAGAAACAAACACATTTTCTGTGTCAACCATTTGCAAAGACTTGGCAGGGAGATGAGGTAAGGGACAGGTGTGGAGGGCCCAGGTCTGTCCTTGAGTTGATGAGAGTCTGGAAATTTCTTTGAACTGGGAGTACCCACATGGTACATCTTCACTTCAGGTTGCCAAAGTATTGGTGCTTCAGTATCAGTCCTTCCAATGACTGTTCAGGGTTGATTTCTTTTAGGATTGACTGGCTTATCTCCTTACTGTCCAGTGGACTCTCAGGGGTCTCCTCCAGCACCACAGTTCAAAAGCATCAATTTTTTCTGTGCTCAGCCTTCTTTATGGTCCAGCTCTCACCTCTGTACATGACTACTGGAAAATTCATAGCTTTGACTAGATGGACCTTTGTCGGCCAAGTGCTGTCTTTGCTTTTTAATATGCTGTCTAGGCTGGTCAAAGCTTTTCTTCCAAGGAGCAAAGCATGTTTTAATTTCATGGCTGCAGTCACCATCTGCAGTGATTTTGGAGCCCAAGAAAATGAGGTCTGTCACTCTTTCCATTTTTTCCCCATTTATTTGCCAGGAAGTGATGGGACTAGATGCCATGATCTTAGATTTTTGAATGTTGAGTTTTAAGCCAGCTTTTTCATGGTCCTCTTTCACCTTCGTCAAGAGGCTCTTTAATTCCTCTTCATTTTCTGCCATTAGGGTGGTGTCATCTGCATATCTGAGGTTGTTGGTATTTCTCCCAGCAATCTTGATTCCAGCTTGTGATTCACCCAGCCTGGCTTTTCACATGATGTACTCTACAAATAAGATAAATAAGCAGGGTGACAATATATAAGCTTGCGGTACTCCTTTCCCAATTTTGGACCAGTCTGTTGTTCCATAACCGGTTCTACCTGTTGCTTCTTGACCTGCATACAGGTTTCTCAGGAGGTAGGTAAGGTGGTCTGGTATTCCCATCTCTTCAAGAATTTTCCACAGTTTATTGTGATCCACACAGTCAAAGGTTTTAGCATAGTCAATGAAGCAGATGTTTTTGTGGAACTCTCTTGCTTTATCCATGATCCAGCAGATGTTGGCAATTTGATCTCTGGATCTTCTGCCTTTTCTAAATCCAGCTTGAACATCTGAAGTTCGCGGTTCACATACTGTTGAAGCTTAGTTTGAAGGATTTTGAGCGTTACTTTGCTAGCATGTGAAACGAGTGCAATTGTGTGGTAGTTTGAGCATTCTTTGGCATTGCCCTTCTTTGGGATTGGAATGAAAACTGACTTTTCCAGTCCTGTGGCCACTGCTGAGTTTTCTAAATTTGCTGGCTTATCGAGTGCAGCATTTTAACAGCATCATCTTTTAGGATTTGAAATAGCTCAGCTGGAATTCCATCAGCTCCACTAGTTTTGTTGGTAGTAATGCTTTGTAAGGCCCATTTGACTTCATACTCCAGGAATCTGGCTCTGGGTGAGTGACCACACCATCGTGGTTGTCCAAGTCATTAAGACCTTTTTTTGGGGAACAGTTCTTCTGTGTATTCTTGCCACCTCTTCTTAATATCTTCTGCTTCTGTTAGGTCCATACCATTTCTATCCCTTGTTGTGTCCATCTTTGCATGAAATGTTCCCTTGGTATCTCAATTTTCTTGAGATCTCTAGTCTTTCCCATTCTACTGTTTTTTTCTATTTCTTTGCATTATTCACTCAAGAAGATGGATTTCTTATCTCTCCTTGCTATTCTCTGGAACTCTGCATTCAGATGGGTATATCTTTCCTTTTCTCCTTTGCCTTTCCCTTCTCTTCTTTTCTCAGCTATTTGTAAAGCCTCCTCAGACAACCATTTTGCCTTTTTGGATTTCTTTTTCTTGGGGATAGTTTTGATCACTGCCTCTTGTACAATGTTAACAAACCTCTGTCCATGAGAGAGGTGGTACCCTAGAACTCAGGAGAAGAGGGGTAAGAGGTTTGTCGGGGAAGGATTCCCCCACCTCGGGGACACACTGAGCTGCAGGGGGAGATGTCCAGATCCAGGTCAGTCCTGACTGAAGCTCCAGAGCAACTTGAGCTGGAAATTTCTGTTAATACTTGAAGGTTGTCAGTGGATAAGTGATCCTTGCTGCCATGGGCTCTCCTGGGGAGGTAGAAGGGCTTTTGCACAGACTGTGGAGTGGGTGCCACTTACAAATAATTTGACAGGCTTTATTTTGTGACTGCTTATGCTGTAAATCAGACATCCCTGGTGGCTCAGACAGTAAAGCATCTGCTCCCGTATGCTTACCTGGAGAATCCCATGGACAGAGGAGCTGCCGAGCTACAGTCCATGGGGTCGCAAAGAGTCGGACACGACTGAGCAACTTCACTATCTGTCTATCTATGCTGTCCATAAAGATTTTGCCCAAAAGGAGGACAGTGAATGAGAACATGAAGACCTGATGTGAGGCTCCTTTGTCTCCAGGGACCCTTTTCAGACTTGGATGGTGCACTTAGCAAGGAGGTTCTCTCCTGACCATGGGCTGTGTATGGCTCTGCCCAGGCCTCATGGAAACAGGATCCCCGTGTATGCAGAGGTGACGCCATCCAGAATTTGGATAAATCTGATGTCGTGTTGATCAAGTGGTCTCTTTTTTTACAATGGTGGGAGAGGTGGTGAAGGGCTGTAGGGTCCCTGTAGAAGTTACGGCTCCCTACTTTGCTTTGTCCAAGATTCATGTAAGAGAGACAACCCCAGCTTGAACCGTTCGAGCCAAGTTTGGCTCATGTGCCTGGCCAGTCCAGAAGACCTGGCCCCAGGCAGGGCTGAGTCACTTTGTCTCCCCTGAGGTCCTTTCCTGGCTGTGCTCCCTACATCCATCCAGCCTCTTCCTTCAGAATGACCGCATCCTCCTGCCGTTCTTTTGGAGGTCAAGATGGCAGTCGATGGCCTCAAGCCTAGCCATGGCAGCTAAGGAGCCCCACTGGGAAGAAGGCTGCGCCCTCCCTCCTATTGTTAGTTGTGTGAACGTGTTAGTTGCTCAATCAGGTCCAACCTTTTGCGACCCCATGGATTATAGCCCACCAGGCTTCTGTGTCCATGGAATTCTCCAGGAAAGAATACTGGGGTGGGTAGCCATTCCCTTCTCCAGGGGATCTTCCCCACCCAGGAGTGGAACCCAGATCTCCTGCATTGCAGACAGATTCTTTACCGTTTGAGCCACCAGAGAAGCCCCTATGAAGTTGATCATGTCCTATTGTTTTTGGCCTAGGAAAGTGGCAATTTCATACAATTGAAATTCAGGGAAGAAAGTTGGTTGACCTGCAACCAATCACTGATGTGGGTGAAAGGGTGTTACTGTGATTGGCGGATCTGTGTCCAGTGTGGACCAGTTATCAACAGGGATGGAGGGGGTGGTTACTGTGATTGGCAGGCCCTGTGGACCAATCACTGGTGGTGGTAGATGGGTGGTTACTGTGATTGGCTGGCTTGCATCCAGTGCCCCAATCATCAATAGGGATGGAGATATGGGTACTGTGATTGACAGGCCCAGGTCCAGGATGGACCAATCACTGATGGGGGTGGAGGATTGGTTATTGCGATTGGCAGGCCTGGGTCCAGTGTGAACCAGTCACTACTGTGATTAGTGTAGTGGGTGGGCCATATGACTGGAGTGGACTTTCCCCTGGGAAAAAGAATTCTAGGAAGACAAAAAGACATGGTCAGCCGCTTGCTACCGAAAATTAGAGCTAAAGGCACAAAGCCAATCAGCGACCAGCCAGTAACTGAGGCCTGGAGAGGTTCACTGCCCTGCTGGGGCCATGGAACTAGTTGGGCTGAAGCCAGAATGTGGTCATTGGTCTTTAGGCGACTAGCAGTCCTTGCACCTGACCAGAGAAAGCAGTGGGGAAAGGGCAGTTCCCATTTTCAAGGTGGTCTTCCTACGAAGATGCTCAGTGCCCCTGCTCAACGCACAACTTTCTCTTGGCTGAGCACTGTGTGGCATG
This sequence comes from Aepyceros melampus, assembly GCA_006408695.1. Classification (NCBI taxonomy): domain Eukaryota; kingdom Metazoa; phylum Chordata; class Mammalia; order Artiodactyla; family Bovidae; genus Aepyceros; species Aepyceros melampus. The sequence continues at coordinate 214,544 of SJXQ01000651.1, forward strand.
GCCTCCGAAGACCCTATATTAGGTTCCGGTTGCTGCTGTAACTTAGGAAGCCTCA
>SJXQ01000651.1:214759-245560 GCA_006408695.1 Aepyceros melampus
CTCACGGGGGCTAAATCCCCCTGTGGGCAGGGCCTGTCCCTTCGGAGGCTCCAGGGAGCACCGGCTCCTGCCTTTTCCAGCTTCTAGAGGCGCCGCATCCCTGGACGGCGGCCCCTCCCTCCATCCTCACAGCCAGCAGAGCAGCATCTCCCGTCTCTCTGCCTCTGACTCTCCCCCTCCCTCTTACAGGGGCCCTGTCTCAGGGACCTTAATCCCACCTGCAGAGTCTCTTCTGCCCTGTGACATGTACCCATGGTCCCAGGGCTAGGACGGGGGCATCTTGGTGGACATTATCTTCTTTGCCACAGTGTCCAGGCAAAATGCTGTTTCTGTGGAAGTGCCTGGAGACACTGTCGGGTATTTTGGACCAAACAGTCACTGTGTTTTCTGAGCTTCGCTTGGTTCCAAGGCAGATTTCAGAGTCTGATTTTTATCTGCCCTACACCAGACCTGCCAACATCTGGATGCGGTTTCTGTGCCCTTCTAGGAGGCCGCTTCAGGGTCATGCCGGGGCATGAATGCGCTGGTCCGCATCCAGGCCAGAATTTGTCAGACTCCTAGCTGGGGCAGGGCTGCCAGCAGCCTGTCCTGTCCTGGGTTTCCTTGTTTGTTCACAGATAATCCCTCTTGGCCTTCACATTCTGGGTGTTTCTGTCTGTGAACAGTTTTCCCTCCTCACTTCTCTACTTCTGGCATATGTCAGTTCCTCTGTCTCAATTCCTTTCTATTGTTATTGGGGTAGATTATGTGTGTGTGCTTAGTGGCTCGATTGTGTTCAACTCTTTGTGACTCCAAGAACTGTAGCGTGCCAGGCTGCTCTGTCCATGAAATTCTCCAGGCAAAAATACTGGAGTGGTCACCATGCCCTCCTGCAGGGGATCTTCCCAATCCAGGGATAAATCCAGGTCTCCCACACTGCGGACGGATTCTTTACCATCTGAGCTACCAGGGTAGATTATACATAATATAGAATTCACCATCATAACTGTTTTTAGGCGCACAGCTTGGTGGCACTAAGCACATCACAAGGTTGTGCAACCATCCCCACCATCATCTCTAGAACTTTCTCATCTTCCCAAGCTAAACCTCCACTCTCATTAAACACTGACTCCCAGTCCCCTCCGCCAGCCCCTGGCCCCATCATCTACTTCCTGTCTCCGTGGGTCTGGCTCCTCCAGGACCTCCTGTGAGTGGAATCAGTATTTGTCATTCTGTGTCTGCTTCTGTCACTGAGCATCATGTTCTCAAGGCTCAACCAGGTGGTAGCAGGTATCTAAATCTCCTTCCTTTTGAAGACTGAGTAACATTCCACTGTGTGGGTGGACCGCATTGTGTTTGTACATCACCCACCAATGGACACTTGGGTTGCTTCTACCTTTGGCCAGGTGAACATGCTGCGGTGAATATAGGTGTGCAAATATCTGTTTGAGACCCTGCGTTTTGTTCTTTCGGGTGTATGTATACCCAGGAGTCAGCTTACTGCAGCAGATGGTTGTTCTGTGTTTGATGTTTTGAGAACCCTCCAGACTGCTTCCCTGTTGGCTACACCGGTTTGCATTCCCAGTGACAGTGCATGACGGGGCTAATTGCCCAACATCCTCGCCAGCGCTTGCTATCTTTTGGTTTTTGACGATAAGCATCCTAATGGGCGTATACCCTCTCTTTTTAACACTTTTCCTTTGTGAGGCTGGTGGGGAGAACTGCATGGTCAGAGGTCACAGTCTCTGTGCAGGACTGTCCTCGATTCTGAGGTCATTTGCAAGTTGAGGGATGTACTGGGTGAATGTGTCCCCACCATTGCTGTCCTAACCCCCAGCACCTCAGGAGGTGCCTTCATTTGGATATAGGGTCTTTGTAGATACAGTCAGGTTAAAATGAGGTCATCAGGGTGGGCTTTAATTCGATACAACTGCTGTCCTTATACCAAGGGGACATTTGGACACTGGGAGAAGGATGCATGACGGGGCTAATTGCCCAACATCCTCGCCAGCGCTTGCTATCTTTTGGTTTTTGACAATAAACATCCTAATGGGAGTATACCCTCTCTTTTTAACACTTTTCCTTTGTGAGGCTAGTGGGGAGAACTGCATGGTCAGAGGTCACAGTCTCTATGCAGGACTGTCCTCAATTCTGAGGTCATTTGCAAGTTGAGGGATGTACTGGGTGAATGTGTCCCCACCATTGCTGTCCTAACCCCCAGCACCTCAGGAGGTGCCTTCATTTGGATATAGGGTCTTTGTAGATACAGTCAGGTTAAAATGAGGTCATCAGGGTGGGCTTTAATTCGATACAACTGCTGTCCTTATACCAAGGGGACATTTGGACACTGGGAGAAGGTGGTGTAGAGATGGAGGCAGAGACAGAGTGGTGCTGCCGCAAGCCAAGTGGCACCAGAGGCCGCCAGCTGCCCCAGAAGCCCGGAGAGAGCCTGGAACAAGTCCTCCCTCGCGGCTGCAGGGAAGGCGACCCTGCTGACACGCTGACCTCTGATTCTTGACCTCCAGAACTGGGAGTCAACAAGCATCTCTTATATAAGACCCCATGCTTGTGGTGCTTTGTTATGGCCACCCCAGGAAGCTAATAAGCAGGGGTGGTTCCCAAAACCACCAAGAGGTTTGACAATTCACTAGAAAGACTCAGAAATCAGTAAGTGCTGTCATAGTCATAGTTATGGTTTAAGATTAGCTGTAACAGTTAGAGGGAGAAAGATTATGGATTAGGGGATTTCCCTGATGGTTAAAGACCTTAATACTGGGGAAGACTGAAGGCAGGGGAAGAAAGGGGCAACAAAGGATGAGATGGTTGGATGGCGTCAATGGCTCAATGGATATAAGTTTGAGCAAACTCCGGGAGGTGATGAAGGACAGTGAAGCCTGATGTTTTGAAGTCAGTGGGGTCGCAGAGAGTCAAATACGACTGAACGACTGAGCAACAACTGGTGGTCTAGTGGCTGAACTCCATGCTTCTAATACAGGGGTCCCGGGTCCATCCCTAGTCGGGGAGCTAGATCCCACAAGCCACAAGTAAGACCTGATGCAGCTAAATAAGTTAATAAAAATATTAACAAAAATAAGATGATGAATTAAGATCAACTAAAGGGAGAGAGACATAGGACTGAGTCTAGCTGTCTGAGTTCCTCTGGGCTGCTGTTCCAAAATACCAAGACTGGGCAGCTGATACACAACAGATATTTATGTCTGAGTACTGGGGGCTGGAAATCCAGCATCAAGGCACTGGCAGGTCCAGTGTCTGCTGAGGCCCTACTTCTTGGCTCATCGATGGCCATCTCTTTGCTGTGTCTTCTCATGGCGGAGGGTCCAGGGAGGTCTCTGGGGTACAATGCCATATTAGTTTCTGCTGTACAGCAAAGTGAATCAGCTGTATGTATATACATACTTGTGGTGCTGGTAGTAAAGAACCCACCTGCCAATGCAGGGGATGTTAGAGATGAAGCTTTGATCCCTGGGTCAGGAAGATCCCCTGGAGGAGGAAGTGGCAACCTGCTTCAGTATTCTTCTTGGAGAATCTCATGGACAGAGGAATCTGGTGGGCTGCAGTCCATCGGGTTGCAAAGAGTCGGACACAACTGAAGCGACTTAGCATGCATCCTCTCTTTTTTGGATTTCCCTCCCATTTAGGTCACCACAGAGCACTGAGTTCCCTGTGCCATGCAGTAGATTTTCAATAGTTATTCATCTCATTTCTTTAAAAGAATTTTTTAATAACATTCTATTTAGCCCAAAAGAGTCTAGATATCTTTTAACATATAGTCAGCATGAAGATTGTAAGATGTTTTACACTCTTTCTCTCTCTCTCTTTTTCACACTGTCTTAGACATCCAGTGTGCATTTTTTGCTTATAGCATACCTTAACTTATTTCAAGTGCTCAGTAGCCATATGTGGCTAGGTGTTCACTAAGTTGTGTCTTGACTTTTTGTGACCCCATGGACCGTAGCCCGCCAGGCTCCTCTGTCCAGGCATTTCCCAGGCAAGAATGCTGGAGTGGGTTTCCATTTTCTTCTCCTCTGGGTTCCCTTTATATGGGCACTAATCTCACTCTTGGGGAGCCCCACCCTCATCACTTCCCAAAGGCCTCCACCTCCAAATATCATCCTGTGGAGGATTAGGGTTTTAACATATGCATTGGGAGTGGGGGGCACAAACAGGAAGTTCCATGTCCTCTCCCTGCACAGTCAGAATGCGGTATTCTCCCGGCATTGTTGTGAGACAACACACGTGAAGCACTGCCAGTCAGGGTGGCTCCCCCAAACTCCAGGGTACAGAGCTTTCACTGGGCACAACTGATTCACTGACTGACTTATCAGTCATCCACATGGTCGACCTCAGTCTCCCAGAGACCACTTCCCAGAACTGGGGGCAAAGGCCAAAGTTTATTTCTGTTTGTTTTTAGAGTGTTCTATTTTATCCACCCCCCTACACTGTTTTGTCATTAAGTCATAGAATAGGGACTTCCCCAGCAGCCCAGTGGTTAGGACTCCGTGCTTCCAAAGTAGGGGATATGGGTTCAATCCCTGGTCAGGAAACTAAGATCCCACATGCCATGTGGCACAACTAGAAAAAAAATAATAGTCATATAGTATGAGGATAGCTTCCCAGATGGTGCTAGTGATAAAGAACCTGCCTGTCAATGTAGGAGACGAAAAAGACAGGTTTGATCCCTGGGTCGGGAAGATCACCTGAAGGAGGGCATGGCAACCCACTCCAGTATTCTTGCCTGGAGAATCCCATGGATAGAGGAGTCTGACGGGCTACAGTCCATGGGGTCGCAAAAAGTCGAATGTGACTGAGCAACTAACACTTTCACTTTTTACTTTCATATTCACTATCATTTAGTTCTAAATAATTTTTTAAACCTTTAGTTCAGTTGCTCAGTCATGTCCGACTCTTTGTGATCCCATGGACTGCAGCATGCCAGGCTTCCCTGTCCATCACCAACTCCCAGAGCGTGCTCAAACTCATGTCCATCCAGTCTGTGATCAGTCTGTTTTCAATTATTTTATGTCTGAGTGAGTTTTAAGCATATAAAATATTGTCATATATATTGTTTTATAATTTCAGATGGTTTCACTTTCAGAATGTCTTCAGTATCTAGTACTGTTTTTTCTTTTTTTTTTTTCTTCTGCTGACTCTTGCTGATTTTTTTTTCTTAGTGTGTTTTGCAATTTTGAGATTGGGAACTTATCCTTAGCACGCTTTTAGCTGTTGGAATCCTGCAGAATCTAAGATGAGGGTGTGTCTCTCTTAAAAAGTTTTGTCTAACTTTGTTTTTCTGCCCTTTACCCATTGGGTTTGACTGCTAAAAGCAGAAGAGTAACTGGGTTTCCTGGTGAAAGATCAGTCTGGCTCTGGTGTGGATAATGAAGTGGAGAGTCCAAGTTGTTGCAATAAGTCAGATTTGAGGTGCAACTTGCACTAGGCAGTATGGATGAAGACACAAGATGAACCCTAGACCAGGAGTCACCATATTATGGCCCTCAGATTAACCCCAGCCAGTTGCCTATTTCATGGGAACATAGCCATGCCCGTGTGTTTACACTTGCCTGAGGCTGCTTTTATGACGTGACGGAGTTGTATTAATAGTAGACTGTGGGACTACAAAGCTGGAAGTCATCCTCTGGCTCTCTGCATATGAAGTTTAGTGCCCCCTGTTCTAGAGACATGCAGGATATTGAATCTGCAGGACTTGGTGATAGACAGGGTCTGAAGAGGCTAATTACATTCGTCCCTTACTGTCTGAGGGACACTGAAACCCAGAGATGCTCAAATCCCTTATATAAAATGACTTAGTGATTGCATATAGGGGCCTCCCAGGTAGCTCAGTGGAAAAGAATCCGCTTGCCAATGCAGGAGACACAAGAGATGCAGGTTTGATACCTGGGTCAGGAAGAACCCCTGGAGGAGAGCATAGCAACCCACTCTAGTATTCTTGCCTGGAGAATCCCATGGACAGAGGAGCCTGATGGGCTGCAGTTCATGAGGTCGCAAAGAGTTGGACAGGATGAGCAAGTAACACACACACACACACACACTCACACACACACACACACTGAGATGTGGGGCTTATGTGGCTAAAACAGAAATCCCAGGGAAACTGAGACAGTTGGTCACTGTAGGTGTTGGCAAGATATCTAGAGGGAGAGTCAAGAGAGAGCTGGAAGTGCTTTCTGAATTTGTGTGAAGCTCAACAGCTCTCTGTGGCTGACAGCCAGCAGAAAGAGGGGCCTCAGCCCTACAAGCACAAGGAACCAGATTCTGCCAGGGAGCTCAGGAGCAGATCCTCCCTGGTTGAGCCTCTGGATGAGAATGCTACCCAGCTCACACTTTTTCTTCTGCACTGCACAGCTTGTTGGGTCTTAGCTCTTCCGGCAGGAATTGAACCCATGCCACAGCAGTGGAAGGTCCTGATCACTGGGCCTTCAGGGAACTCCCCCAGCGAATGCTTTGTTTGCAGCTGAGTGAGACCCTGAGCAGAGGACCCCTAACACGTGCCAGATTCCTGACCTGCAGAAACCATGAGATAACGAACATGCATTGTTTTAAGCAGCTATGTGTGTGATAACTTGTTACGTGGCAGCAGCTAACTAGCTCACCTCCTCTAAGAGGGCCCTGGCTTGCTCCCTTCTGCCACAAGGCTTTTACATATTTTGTTTTTACTGTATGGACATCTATTGCTTCCACCAGGCACTGGCTGGATTCTTGTTTATCCTTCAGAACTCATGTAACTCAACCCTCCATCAGGAAGCCTCCCCTGACCCCTGTCTAGATCAAATCTTCCTTTCGACAGAGACCAAAAGCCCCATGGATGCAGCCATTATTGTAGCTACAATTTTAATTTACTTGGGTCTCTGTCACTAAGATTTATGCTCTGTGAGCTGAGAATCACATCTGTCTCATTAAGGGCTGGGTACCCAGCACAGAGCAGCCAGGCTTGGCCAGTCGTAAATATCAGATGGATGGAGACAGTGAATGGAGCTTCTATGTTCAATGCTAAATAGCAGCGGGGCCCCTCTGTGCCCTAATGTGGTGATGACAAGACAATTTGGAGAACACAGGAATCCTTAGAAAACCCAAGGGGTAGGGGGTGACAGGGCCAGCTGGGGTTGAATGAACGTAGTGTGTGTGTTTGTGGGAGGGGCTGTCAGTGAGCTCATACACTACATTCGTGTTTCCAGCCCCAGTCACAAAAGTGAATCTTGGTGTCTTTGTCCTTAAAACATTTCATCAAGTGATTCTTAGAGCTTCTCTGGCTCCTCAGACAGCAATTCAGCTCAAGTGTAAGAATAAAGGGGTGAGCATTGTACGACCTTGCTCCCCACCCCTGCACTACTCCCCTTTCTTACTGACTGGATGGTGGTGGTGAGGTGCAGAGTGGCTGTTCCCAGTAGGATGTGTTACCTCGATCGGATAGGACATTCTGGCTGGGCCCCAGGATGGGGTTCCAGATTTAACAATAAACATACAGCACACCCAGATAAATTTGAATTTCAGGCAAACAACAAATACATTTTGGGGAGACTTCCCTGGCAATCCAGTGGCTAAGACTCTGTGCTCCCAATTCAGGGGGCCTGGGTTCGATCCCTGGTCAGGGAACTAGATCCTGCATGCTGCAGCTGAGATCCAACACAGCCAAATAAATGACTTGAATACAAAATTTTAAAATGCTCTTTCTTAACACAAGTATGTTCCAAATTTTGCACAAGACATGCTAGGAACTGTACGTGTCAGGTTCTCTAGAGAAAGAGAACCAGTAGAATGAAGAGGAAGACAGACAGAGAGGCCGGAATTAGCTCAGTCATGGGAGCTGGCAAATGCAGAATCTGCAGGGCAGGCTGGAAGTGAAGAAGTGAAGTTGCTCAGTCGTGTCTGACTCTTTGCAACCCGTGGACTGTAGTCCACCAAGCTCCTCCGTCCATGGGATTCTCCAGGCAAGAATACTGGAGTGGGTTGCCATTTCCTTCTCCAGGGGATCTTCCCGACACAGGGATCAAACCCAGGTCTCCCACATTGCAGGCAGATGCTTTAACCTCTGCCCCACCAGGGAAGCCAGGGCAGGCTGGAGACCCTGGGAAAAGTTGATGTTGCAGCCCAAGTACAAAGGCCACTTGGAGGTAGTATTCTCCCTTCTTTGGGGGGAAACCTTGATCTTTTCTCTTAAGGCCTTCAACTGATTGGATACAGTGCTCCCACACTACAGAAGCTCATCTGCTTTATTCAACATCAGCTAGTTAAATGTTAGTTATGTCTTCACAGCAATGTCAAGAACCATGTTTGGTCAAAACCTGGCGTCATGGCCTAGCCCTATGGACACATAAAGTTAACTGTCACAGGATGTCTTTGTCATGTTTTTTGTTTGCTTGTTTGTTTCGGCTGAGCTGTGTTGCATGTGGGATCTTAGTTCGCTGACCAAGGATCAAACCTGTGCCCCTGTACTGGAAACTTTGAGTCTTAACCACTGGACCACCAGGGAAGTCTATAGGCCTTATTCATCTGAAATTTAAGTTTGACTGGGTATACTGTATTTATGGGCTTTCCAGGTGGCGCTAGTGGTAAAGAACCCGCCTGCCAATGCAGGAGACGTAAGAGATGTGGGTTCGATCCCTTCCTCGGGAAGATCCACTGGAAGAGGGTGTGGCAATCCACACTGGTATTCTTGCCTAGAGAAACCGACAGACAGAGGAACCTGGTGGGCTACAGTGCATGGGGTTGCAAAGAGTCGGATACAACTGAAGCGACTTTGCACACACACACTGTATTTTATCTGATGCGTAGACCTACCATCCATCCATACGTGCCTACAGAGCAGCTCCATTACCCCAGAGAAGCACCTGGCCAAGTGCTCACCTTTGTGGAGCCCTGTAAAGGGAAGTAGAATGGGATTGTCTCCCCACTTCCTTCTGAGTGGTGTTCAAATGGGGAAGAGTGTGTCAGAGGCCAGATATGAGTCATTCTCTGCCCACGCAATGGAGGCAGCATCCATTCGGAGCAGGGGTGGGGGGTAGGTAATGAGATCCGCTGCTGCAGAGCCATAAAGGTGACTCATCCCCTCCTAGACAAAGGCTTCTCTGAGGCTGAGGGTTTAGAGTAGAGGTCTGCTTAGGTCTCATGAACGGAAGGGAATTATCCAGACAGGTCGGGGGCAGGGGTATGCTGTGAATGGGGAGGGCTGAACACATTCAAGGCTCTTGTAGTTGCAAGGAGCAGAAGCCAACTGCCTTAAGCAAATTTGTTGGCGCTTCACACAGAGACACTTGAGAGGCAGAAGTGCCGGAGTTCAGCCTGTCACTGCCTCTCAGCTCTGCTCTCTGTGAACTGAGAGTCTGAGATCCTGGATCCTGAGAGACAGGAATTAGCCAGATGGCAGCAGGCGTTGTCTTCTGCCCGTTTAACAGAGGAGGAAGCTGGAGGCCAGACCTGTTAAATCTCACAGCTTATTCTTACCCTTTGTTGTCTTAGTCGGTTAGTCATATCTGACTCTGCAACCCCATGGACTGTTGCCCAGCAGGCTCCTCTGCCCATGGGATTTCCCAGGCAAGAATACTGGAGTGGGTTGCCATGCCCTCCTCCAGGAGACCTTTCCAACCCAGGGATCAAACCCTTCTCTCATGCATTGGCAGGTGGAATCTTTACCACTGAGACACCATCCTCCCTAAAAAGAATTTAAAAATATATATATCATTAATTGTTATGATGGAGAATCAGCCTAATGCTAAAATTTTGCATACTCATAAAAATGCCATTGTTGTAAAGCAACTATACTCCAATAAAAATTAATACAATTAAAAACCAAAACGAAATAGGACTTCTCTGGTGGTCCAGTGGTTGGGACTTTGCCTTCCAAATGCAGGGGGTGTAGGTTCCATCCCTGGTTGGGAAGCTGGGATCCCACATGACTTGAGGCCAAAAAAACCAAAGCATAAAACAGAAGCAATGTTGTAACAAATTCAGTAAAGACTTAAAAAACGTTTTTTTAATGGACTTCTCTGGTGGCACAGTGGATAAGACTCCACCTGCCAATGCGGGGGACACAGGTTTGATCCCTGATCTGGGGAGATCTCCTGTGCCGCAGAGCAACTAAGCCAGCATGCCAAACTACTGTGCCTGTGCTCCAGAGCCGGGGAGCCGCAGCCACTGAAGCCTGCGTGCTCTAGAACCTGGGCTCCACAACAGGAGAAGCCACTGCAACGAGAAGCCCGAGCACCACAGTGAAGAGGAGTCCCGCTCTCTGCAACTGGAGAAAGCCCAGCAATGAAGACCCGGTACAACCAAAAATAAAATTTAAAAAAACTTAAAGAATGAAGCCATTGGGAATTCTCTGACAGTTCAGTAGTTAGGATTCTGTCCGCACTTTCGCTGCCACGGCTGTGGGTTCATCAATCCTTGGTTGGGGAACTAAGGTCCCACAAGCTGGGTGGTGCAGCCAAAACAAAAAACAAAAAAAAAACCCAAAGCCATTAGTTGACTTTCAAATAGCATTTAATGGATGAAGGAGCATTGTAGTCACTGTTATGCCACACCACAACATCACCTCATGCTTAGTGGCTTAAATCAACTCACATCTGTTAACAAGAATCCAGGCTTGCCTCAGGTGCTATTGATGGCAGTTGCGTTTGCACAAGGAAGACCCTTGCTTAGGGGAAGAGAAGTAACCCCGTAGCTCTGACCTCGCTTTTCTGCCTCTCTTCTGCTCACCTCCAGGTCTCCGTCCCTGTGTCGGGGAGCCATGGAGCCCACTGCCAGTGACTTACAGCTGGTGCCTGGAGCCACCAAGGACGTCCTGGCTGCAGATGCCACGTGCTGCCGGACGGCCCTCTCCACTGTCGTGGCCTCCAGCATCATCCTCGTCACCCTGGGAGTCCTTGTGGGTGAGTGGCCATGGGCTTGCTTGGGTCCACACACCGGGAGACTGGCAGAAAGATGCCTGGGAGTCGCTCAGGGGTGTCCCAGAGCAAAGGGTCGAGCTTACAGGCCACAGAGGCCACCAAGAGCAAGGCAGGGGGGCCCAGAGCTGGATGTTGTTATACTTAGCACCAGGCTGGGCACTGGGAGCCTGGGCATCGTGGTAATACCTGCAAATTTCAGGTCTCCCACATATGGGGTTCTTAATGAAGATCATGGCCTGGGTGAAATGGAGACCAGTAGGGAAATGAACTTATTTTGAGAAATTTGGAAAGTCCCCCAAAATATAAGAAATGAATGAGCAGTTGTTAACTTTCCCACCTCCCACAATCAACAGTGGCTCCCACTTTATTATTATTACTGTTTGCCATGCCACACGGCATGCTGGATCTGAGTTCCCCAACCAGGAACTGAATCCATGCTTCTGCTGTGGAAGCACCGAGTCTTAACCATTGGACCCCCAGGGAAGTCCTTCTCACTTCATACAAAATAAGGCTTCCCAGGTGGCGCTAGTGGTAAAGAACCCACCTGCCAATCCAGGTGGCATAAAAGACATGGATTCGATCCCTGGGTCTGAAAGATCCCCTGAAAGAGATGGCAGCCCACTCCAATATGCTTGCCTGGACAATTCCATGGACAGAGGAGCCTGCTGGACTACAGTCCATAGGGTTGAGAAGAACCGGACACAACTGAGCGCACACCCACACATACAAAATGATGACCTGTTGTGAATGCTGTGGGCTGCAGTTACAGAAACACACAGAGGTCTTTTACAGGGAAGTCCTTCTCACTTCATACAAAATAAGGCTTCCCAGGTGGCGCTAGTGGTAAAGAACCCACCTGCCAATCCAGGTGGCATAAAAGACATGGATTCGATCCCTGGGTCTGAAAGATCCCCTGAAAGAGATGGCAGCCCACTCCAATATGCTTGCCTGGACAATTCCATGGACAGAGGAGCCTGCTGGACTACAGTCCATAGGGTTGAGAAGAACCGGACACAACTGAGCGCACACCCACACATACAAAATGATGACCTGTTGTGAATGCTGTGGGCTGCAGTTACAGAAACACACAGAGGTCTTTTTAAGTCAGTGGAAGGCTCCAGCAGACGCCTGCCAACTGCAGAGTTCCAGGGCTGCCCCGCACCTCCGCTTGGTAGCCCTGAGCCCCAGTGCCATTTAGACTTAATTTAAATGACAGGTAAAATCCAGTTCCTCCATCCCTGCCAGCCACATTTCACGGGTGGCTCGTGGTTCCTGCAGGGGATGCTCAGATCTAGGACCTTCCGCCATCACGGGAAGTTCTGCTCTGACCCGAGCTCCTTCTGAGATGAGTTTCTTAGCTCTGTGTGGGGGCGTGAAAGTCATCCTTTGTTCATGAAATGATGATGGTAACTGGCAGTTTTTGGGGGAAATGGTGTCATGTGGCAAAATAGTAAGTTGGCAACCCAATGTAGGATGTATATATTTTAATATTACAACGTGTATATTTTTAATATATATTTAAAATATAGTTGTATGTTTGTGAATATCTGGAATAGCTGGAAGTCTGGCATGGCTGATAGATGCCCTCTGATGGCTGTGAGGTGAAGTGCAGGAAAACTGGGTTTTGTGTGTGCATGGGCACATGCGCCACCGCCCCCCAACCCTGTCCCCCAGAAGGAGTTAGTTTCACAATTCCATTCTAGAAGCACAGATACATTCTGGGACAACAGTTGATCAAATCTCCAGCAGAACCTCTGAAGCCAAGGAAGGCTTTCAGTTCAGTTCAGTCACTCAGTCGTGTCCGACTCTTTGCGACCCCATGAATCGCAGCACGCCAGGCCTCCCTGTCCATCACCAACTCCCGGAGTTCACTCAGACTCATGTCCATCGAGTCAGTGATGCCATCCAGCTATCTCGTCCTCTGTCGTCCCCTTCTCCTCCTGCCCCCAATCCCTCCCAGCATCAGTCTTTTCCAGTGAGTCAACTCTTCGCATGAGGTGCTCAAAGTACTGGAGTTTCAGCTTTAGCATCATTCCTTCCAAAGAAATCCCAGGGCTGATCTCCTTCAGAATGGACTGGTTGGGTCTCCTTGCAGTCCAAGGGACTCTCAGGAGTCTTCTCGAACACCACAGTTCAAAAGCATCAATTCTTCGGTGCTCAGCTTTCTTCACAGTCCAACTCTCACATCCATACATGACCACTGGAAAAACCATAGCCTTGACTAGATGGACCTTTGTTGTCAAAGTAATGTCTCTGCTTTTCAATATGCTGTCTAGGTTGGTCATAACGTTTCTTCCAAGGAAGGCTTTAAGAAGCACTTAAAATTTAAAAACAATTTTTTTTTAAAAACAATTTTAAAATTATAGTTCAAATTTGTCCCCTTCCCAGACAGCTCAGAATTTTACTCAGCAATGTACATTTTTACACGGGCCCTTGGCTGGACTGTTTCTCCAAGTGCGTGGGAGCTCTGGGTATTTCAGAGGAAAAGTGTGGGGCTTATTGGGGGCCCAGAGCATAAGCACTTGGGTCCACATAGCGAGGTTCTTGTTATCTTTCTTTTTAGTTCCATGCAGGAGAAAACAACCATTTTTAGAATTGTTTTAGTCAGTTTGTTCTATCTATTCAATAAATAAATATCTAAATATCTCTCTGGATGAATATTCATTCCAGTAAATAGAGCTGGGATCTGACTTCCATAGTGTAGATGACAGCTACTTCTATTTTTAAATTTAAAAAAAAATTTTTTTTTGGCCATGCCAGATGGCTTGTGGGGTGTCTTAGTTCCCCGACCAGGAATTGAACCCAGGGGCACGGTAGTGCAAGTGCTGAGTCCTAACCACTGGGCCAAACCACATGGCATGTGGGATCTTATTTCCCTGAACAGGGATTGAACCCAAGCCCCCTGAATTGGTAGCTCAGAGTTTTGAAAGATTGCTGCTACAAGCCATGATTGATGCTGGGATTCTTGGCCTCCGGAGAAGAATTCCATCTGGGGCCAGTGATGAGGCTTGATTGCTCAGAGCTTTTTGTATAATAAAGTTTTATTCGAGTATAAACGAGATAGAGAAAGCTTCTGACATAGACATCAGAAGGGGGTAGAAAGAGTGTCCCCTTGCTAGTTTATAGTAAGGCGTTATATACCTATTTAGCAGGCAGCTAATTAGAGAAAGGAAATGCCTCAAAACTGAGAGTTGCCCAGGCCCGTCAATCACAACATGCATTTTGAGATAGCATTGTCACCTGAGTTATCCTGGCCATAAAACAATTGACAGGAATCTTGAAGAAAGGCAGATTTCCAAGTAAATGTATAGTTTCATTAACATAGCTTAAGAGAATATTTCCATGAGTAAAACATACTGGTTTGTTGAGCCATTATTGTTCTGGGTCTTAGGCCAAACCGACTTGAAGAAAGGCAGATTCTAAGGTAAATACACAGTTCATTAACATAGCTTAAGAGAAACATTTCCATAAGAAAAACTGCATTGGGTAGCTCAAGATTTGAGAAAAGTTCAGGTGGAACCAGGTGTCCTCATGGCAACACAGAATTTTAAAAGAAAGCTCCTTTTAATTTTGCATAGAGAAGGAAGAACAGCCTCTGACACTTGTAGTTTGTTCTGACACTTACAGTCTATTTCCTCCGCCTGGGGACCTCTAGCCTTCCTGCCTGTTACCCTCTCAGTTTTAACTATTGGGCCATCAGGGAAGTCCCCCTGTTTTTTAAATTTAGCAGTTATGATCATTTTTGACTGGGGGCCCCTTTGCCAGTCTTGCATATTTTTTGACAGAAACAGGTGTCTTCGTGTGCTCTGTAGGGTTATATTCTTTACTTTAAGACATTTAATGTTCTTTGCTATATGTGGTTCCCACAGCGTTTCCAACAGTTGGAAGCCGTGTTATTCAGAGGGTGGCATCATGGGTGGGGGTCTGAGGGTTCTGGTCTCCCTGACTGTGGCCATGCCCCTGTTGTCCTCTTCCAGGGAAAGTGAAAGTGTTAGTCACTCAATTGTGTCCCATTCGTTATGACCCTATGGATTGTAGCCCACCAGGCTCCTCTGTCCGTGGGATTCTCTAGACAAGAATACTAGAGTGGGTAGCCATTCCCTTCTCCAGGAGATCCTCCTGACCCAGGGATCGAACCCTGGTCTCCTGCTTTGTAGGTGGATTCTTTATCATCTGAGCCGCCAGGGAGCAGGTGGGAATTGCCCCAAAGTTGAGGTACGTCTTTTAAGGCCATTTCAGCCATTTTTGGCTGAAGTTGACCCGGGGCCCTGGGCCAGGCGTTTCTAGGGGGAGCCATCCTTCCCCTTAAGGGAACCTGGGGACACCTGGGGCTCTTGTGCTGGACCTGGGGGCCTTCAGGTGAGTGATGGGTGAGAGTGGATGAGAGGGCACGTAGTGACTTCCCTGATGGTCCAGTGGTTAGGACTTGCAGGGGATACAGGTTTGATCCCTGGTAGGGGAGCTATGATCCCACATGCCTGGTGGTCAGAAACCAAAATCATAAAGCAGAAGCAATGTTGGAGCAAATTCAATAAAGACTTAAAAAAAAATAGTCCTCTTAAAAAAGGAAAAAAAAAAAAGAGCACCATTAATAAGCACTCAACCCCTAGGGAGTCAGCCCACCCCCGTTAGTTGGGATGACCAGCCTTGGGGTGGCGGGGGGCCTTGGAGGCCAGCTTCGCTGACTGAGCCCTGCCCCTGCAGTGGGCGCTCTCACGGGGCCCTGGTCTCGTCCGCAGCTTCCCTCTCTACACAGGGCGTCGACATAGAGCACACGGCCGAGCTGCGTGGCATCCGGTTTGCCCCCAGCTTGCAGCAGGAGACCTCAGAGTACTACCGCACGCTCACACCCACTCTGGAAATGCTGGTGAGGGTCCTGGGGGCCAGGAGTGGGGGTGGCAAGTGGGTGGCCAGGGCCTCTGACTGAGGCAGCAGGGCAGAGGTGAGGCTGAGGAAGGGAGAGGGGCCATGGGATGAACAGGGCGCGGCTGTGCTTTCTAGAAAGCAGGGGATGGCAGCATCGGGTGGGAACCTCCATCTACAAGACCCATAGGTCTTATTGGAAGATTGTAAACTGCATTTCAGTAGAGAAATCAGAACTTTCCTATGTGGCTGGTGGGAATCTGAAGAGGGGCAGCCTCTGTGGAAGCAGTGTGGCGGTTTGACCCTGATGCTGGGAAAGATTAAGGGCAGGAGGAGAGGAGGGCGGCAGAGGATGAGATGGTTGGATGGCATCACCACTTAATGGACTTGAGTTTGAGGAAACTCCAGGAGTTGGTGATGGACAGGGAAGCCTGGCATGCTGTAGTCCATGGGGTTGCAAAGAATTGGACATGACTAAGCGACTGAATGAAGAACAGCAATACCACCTGACCCAGCCATTCCGTTCCTGGGTGTCTGCCCCAGAGAAACAAAAAACATGTGGCCACACAGAAACCTGCAGGTGATGCTCCCAGCACCATGAGTCATGATACCCCCCAAGTGAAAGCAGCCGGACTGTCCATCAGCAGATAATGGATAAACAGCTGTGAACCCTCCACATCCGGGAGCGTCTCCCAGCCCTGACACCCACTACCAACTCTCCCAGCACCTCCCTCCCAAAGTCTCCTTGTCTCTGGGGTCACTTCCCTGTGAGCTGGGCAGACACGATGGTGCCACAGGGGCCTAGGGGATGCCACAACCCTGGGGTCACTCACCTGTGAGCTGGGCAGACACAATGGTGCCATAGGAGGCCAGGGGGATGCCAAGGCCCTGCAGCCTTGCATGAAGTCCCCGCTGCAATAGCTGCTCCTCCATGGCTGGGCTCGGCGTCCCCAGGGCCAGCAGCAGAAAGTGCAGCCGGAAACGTACCAGGACACTGGCGTTGCCTTCCCTGGTGGGCAGGACATTGGCCTTGAGAGGGAGGGCACTTCTCAGCTGGATTTCTCTGCAAATCCAGGGGTCCCCCAAGATCCTTTACCCCCAGCAGGCCCTCACTCACCAGTAACTTAGCACCGTGCAGCCCACACAGCTGGACTCCAACTCTGTCTCTTGAAAGCTGCTGACAAACTGCAACAGAAACAACAGCCACAGATGTGAGACCCCATGGAGACCCCTGAGCTGGGAGAGTAGGGGAGGAGGAGAAAAGCACCTCCTCTTCAACTCCATGTGTGCAGTCAGTCCACACTGCTGAATGAGTGATGGGGTGGGCAGTCCCAGGTCATGCCTATGAAAACACAGCTCCACCAACACATGATGGAGAAACATGTGGTCCCTCCACACACTGGAGCATCACTCAGCCCTGAACAGAGGGGGAGCCCTGACACAACCACATGGACGGACCCTGAGAACACGGTGCTCAGTGAGAGACGCAGACACAGAAGGACACTCAGGATGTGATTCCACTGATGGGGAACGTCCAGGACAGGCCGATCCACAGACACAGAGAGTGGGTTCCTGGTGGTCAGGGGCTGGGGGAGGGGATGGGGGGGTAACTGGTAATGGGGATGGGCTTCTTCTGGAGCGATGAGAATGTTTTAAAACTGTGGTGAGTTGTACAAATCTGTGAATGTACTAAAATCCCATCTAACGGTATACTTTTAAAAGGTGAATTTTTATGGTAGGTGACTTACACCTCTCTTTTTTGGCTACGTTGTGTGTCATGTTGAACTTCCCTGCCGGAGGATTGAACCCATGCCCCCTGCAGTAGAAGCACAGAGACCTAACCACTAGGCAACCATAGAAGTCCAGCTTATACCTAACTTGTTTTTATTTTGGCCTTTGGCCATGCCATGTGGCATGTGGGATCTTAGTTCCTCTGAAAGTGAAAGTGTTAGTCACTCAGTCATGTCCGACTCTTTGTGACCCCCATGGACTGTAGCCCACCAGGCTCCTCTGTCCATGGGATTCTCCAGGTAAGAATCCTAGAGTGGGTTTCCATTTCCTTCTTCAGGGGATCTTCCCCACCCAGGGATCAAACCCAGGGCTTCCACATTGCAGGCAGATTCCCCTTACCAGGCATGGAACTAATGCCCACTGCAGTGGAAGCTCAGAGTCTTAAACACTGGACCTCCAGGGAAGTCCAAATTCATCCATTTTTAAAGTAACATTTAGTACATTCACAGAGTTGTGCAACTGTTACCTCTAATTCCAGGAGCTTTCATCACCCCCAAAGGAAACCCTGTCTCCCCATCAGCAGTCACTCCCATCCCCTCCCCAGCCCCTGACCACCAGGAACCCACTCTCTGTGTCTGTGGATCGGCCTGTCCTGGACGTTCCCCATCAGTGGAATCACATCCTGAGTGTCCTTCTGTGTCTGCGTCTCTCACTGAGCACCGTGTTCTCAGGGTCCGTCCATGTGGTTGTGTCAGGGCTCCCCCTCTGTTCAGGGCTGAGTGATGCTCCAGTGTGTGGAGGACCACATGTTTCTCCATCATGTGTTGGTGGAGCTGTGTTTTCATAGGCATGACCTGGGACTGCCCACCCCATCACTCATTCAGCAGTGTGGACTGACTGCACACATGGAGTTGAAGAGGAGGTGCTTTTCTCCTCCTCCCCTACTCTCCCAGCTCAGGGGTCTCCATGGGGTCTCACATCTGTGGCTGTTGTTTCTGTTGCAGTTTGTCAGCAGCTTTCAAGAGACAGAGTTGGAGTCCAGCTGTGTGGGCTGCACGGTGCTAAGTTACTGGTGAGTGAGGGCCTGCTGGGGGTAAAGGATCTTGGGGGACCCCTGGATTTGCAGAGAAATCCAGCTGAGAAGTGCCCTCCCTCTCAAGGCCAATGTCCTGCCCACCAGGGAAGGCAACGCCAGTGTCCTGGTACGTTTCCGGCTGCACTTTCTGCTGCTGGCCCTGGGGACGCCGAGCCCAGCCATGGAGGAGCAGCTATTGCAGCGGGGACTTCATGCAAGGCTGCAGGGCCTTGGCATCCCCCTGGCCTCCTATGGCACCATTGTGTCTGCCCAGCTCACAGGTGAGTGACCCCAGGGTTGTGGCATCCCCTAGGCCCCTGTGGCACCATCGTGTCTGCCCAGCTCACAGGGAAGTGACCCCAGAGACAAGGAGACTTTGGGAGGGAGGTGCTGGGAGAGGGGAGCCAGGTGGAAGTTGCATTAAACTTGACACTTTCCATAATCGACCCTTTCAGTGACGAGGAAACATATATACATTGCTTTACCTAAAGTGGTAGACACCACAGGGTGGCAACTTGTAATTATTTTCATCTTTGCCACCCTTTGGGTCTCTGTCAATATGACTCAACCTGGCTATCATAGCACAAAAGCAGCAAAGACAATATATAAACAAATGGACACTTATCTGTGTATCAATAAAAGTTTCTTTATAAAAACAAGTGGTGGGCCAAATTTGGCCCCTGGCCCCCTGGTATAGAACTAAGCGTAGTTATTGGGCCCTAAAATTCTAAGATTACTGTGTGTTGGGTTTGAGAGCCAGATGTGATTTCAGAGTGTGCAGATTAAAAAGTTGTTGCCTTGACCTGGCATTGGAGGACATTGACAGTCCCCTTCTACCACCCCTGACACGCTTGGTGTCTTAGTAACCTCGCCAGTGCTAAGAGAGATTTCTGCACGGATGAAATTGTTTCAGGTCTACACCATCCACTCTGGCAGCCACCTGCCCCATGCGGCTGTTGTGCTCTTATTATGAGGAACAGAATTTATCTCAGTTGAGTTAAGTTAGAATTTAAGTGGCTCCCAGGTGGACAGTGCAGTTCTCTGCTTTGCAATATGATGTTGTCAAATTCGCCACTCGCTAAATACTCTTTTATCTCTTCGTTTTGCTGCAGGAAGCCAGAAGGGGCCGCTGACAGAAAGAGACTTAAAATCAGGTATGTTTTGATGAATGGATAAAGAAAATGTGGTGTTTACACCACACATGAACACATATACACAATGGAATACTACTCACTCATAAAAAAGAATGAAATAATGCCATTTGCAGCAACCTGGATGGACCTAGAGATTCTCATACTAGAAGTATGTCAGGCAGAGAAAGACAAATACCATATGACATCACTTATATGTGGAATTTAAAAGATGTTACAACAAACTTATCTACAAAACAGACTCACAATATTGAGAACAGATTTGGGATTGCCAAGGTGGAGGAGGGTCAGGGAGGGAAGGATTATGGGTTTGGGATTAGCAGATGCAAACTATTATATATAGGATGGATAAACAGTGAAGTCCTACTGTATAGCACAGGGAGCTATTAATATAGTCAGTGTCCTGAGACAAAACCTAGTGGAAAAGAATATGAAAAAGAACATATACATGCATAACTGAATCATTTAGCTACACAGCAGAACTGAACACATTATAAACCAGCTATTGTTCAGTCGCTCAGTTGTGTCTGACTCTTTGCAACCCCATGAACAGCAACACGCCAGGCTTCCCTGTCTACCATCTCCAGGAGTTTGCTCAAATTCATGTCCATTGAGCCATCAACCATCTCATCCTCTGTCATCCCCCTCTCCTGCCTTCAATCTTTCCCAACATTATGATCTTTTCCAGTGAGTCAACTCTCTGTATCAGTTAGCCAAAGTATTGGAGCTTCAGCTTCAGCATCAGTCCTTCCAATGAGTATTCAGGGTTGATTTCCTTTAGGATTGACGGGTTGGATCTTCTAAATGTCCAAGTGATTCTCAAGAGTCCTCCAGCACCACAGTTCAAAGGCATCAGTTCTTTAGTGCTCAGCCTTTTTTATTTTCCAGTTCTCACATCTATTCACGACTACTGGAAAATCCATAGCTTTGACTATATGGACCTTTGTAGGCAAAGTAATGTCTCTACTTTTTAATATGCTGTCTGGGTTTGTCATCGCTTTTCTTCTAAGGAGCAAGCGTCTTTTAATTTCATGGCTGCAGTCACCGTCTACAGTGATTTTGGAGCCCAAGAAAGTAGAATCTGTCACTGCTTCTATTGTTTCCCCATCTATTTGCCATGGAGTGATGGAACTGGATGCCATGATCTTTGTTTTTTGATTGTTGAGTTATAAGCCAGCTTTTTCACTCTCCTCTTTCACCTTCATCAAGAAGCTGTTTATTCTTCACTTTCTGCCATTAGGGTGATGTCATCTGCATATCTGAGGTTATTGATATTTCTCCCAACAATCTTGATTCCAGCTTGTGATTCATCTAGCCTGGCATTTTACAAGATGTACTCTACATGTAAGTTAAATAAGCAGAGTGACAATATATAGTCTTGACATACTCCTTGCCCAAATTTGAACCAGTCTGTTGTTCCATGTCAGGTTCTAACTGTTGCTTCTTGACCTGCATACAGGTTTCTCAGGAGGCAGGTGAGGTGGTCTGGTATTCCCATCTCTTTAAGAATTTTCCACAGTTTTTTTGTGATCTACACAGCCACAGGCTTTAGCATAGTCAATGAAGCAGAAGTAGATATTTTTCTGGAATTATCTTGTTTTTTCTATGACCCAGTAGATGTTGGCAATTTGATCTCTGGGTCTCTGCCTTTTCTAAATCCAGTTTGAACATCTGGAAATTCACAGTTCATATACTGTTGAAGCCTAGCTTGGAGGATTTTGAATATTACTTTGCTAGCATGTGAAATGAGTGCAGTTGGCAGTAGTTTGAACATTCTTCTTTGGGATTGAAATGAAAACTGACCTTTTCCAGTCCTTTGGCCACTGCTGAGTTTTCCAAATTTGCTGGCATATTGAGTGCAGCACTTTAACAGCATCATCTTTTAGGATTTGAAATAGCTCAGCTGGAATTCCATCATCTCCACTAGCTTTGATCGTAGTGATGCTTCCTTAGGGCCACTTGACTTCACACTCTGGGATGCTCTAGGTAAATGACCACACAATTGTGGTTATCCAGGTCATTAAGATCTTTTGTGTATGTTTTTCTGTGTTCTTGCCACCCCTTCTTAATATCTTCTGCTTCTGTTAGGTCCATACCATTTCTGTCCTTTATCGAGCCCATCTTTGCATGAAATGTTCCCTTGGTATCTCTAATTTTCTTGAAGAGATCTCTAGTCTTTCCCATTCTACTATTTTCCTCTGTTTCTCCTGAAAAGATCTCTAGTCTTTCACATTCTATTATTTTCTTCTGTTTCTTTGCATTGTTCACTTACAAAAGCTTTCTTATCGCCCCTTCCTATTCTCTGGAATTCTGCATTTAAATGGGTATATCTTTCCCTTTGTCCTTTGCTTTTCGCTTCTCTTCTTTTCTCATCTATTTGTAGATCCTCCTCAGACAACCATTTTGCCTTTTTGGATTTCTTTTTTTTGGAGATGGTTTTGATCACCACCTCCTGTACAGTGTTACAAACCTCCATCCATAGTTCTTCAGGCACTCTATCTTTCAGATCTAATCCCTTGAATCTATTTGTCACTTCCACTGTATAATCATAAGGGGTTTGATTTAGGTCATACCTGAATGGCCCAGTGGTTTTCCCTACGTTCTTCAATTTAAGTCTGAATTTTGCAATAAGGAGTTCATGATCTCAGCCACAGTCAGCTCCTGTATCTGTTTTTTTTTTTTTTTTTTTTTCTGACTGTATAGAGCTTCTCCATTTTGGCTGCAAAGAATATAATCAATCTGATTTCAGTATTAACCATCTGGTGATGTCCATGTGTGGAATCATCTCTTGTGTTATTGGAGGAGGTATTCGCTATGATCAGTGCATTCTCTTGGCAAAACTCTGTTAGCCTTTGTCCTGCTTATAAATCAACTGTACTTCAATTTTAAAAAATCAAGTATGTTTTTTCAGCCCCTTGCCCTCTGCCAAGTTTTCTCTGTTTACAAACACCAAGAGAGGTTTCCTGAAGCTTCTTTAAGGCACACAAAGGAAATCCTTCAAACACAGTAAATGCTAGTTCTGTGCACCAGCCTTTTCTGGGGGAGATGGAGTCATAGTCCTGTGTGAGCAAAGGATTTAAAAAATGAGGCACTTTTAACTGTTCAGAGCTAACATCTGTGCAGAGTACATCGTGAGAAACACTGGACTGGAAGAAACACAAGCTGAAATCAAGATTGCCAGGAGAAATATCAATAACCTCAGATATGCAGATGACACCACCCTTATGGCAGAAAGTAAAGAGGAACTAAAAAGCCTCTTGATGAAAGTAAAAGAGGAGAGTGAAAAAGTTGGCTTAAAGCTCAACATTCAGAAAACAAAGATCATGGCATCTGGTCCCATCACTTCATGGGAAATAGATGGGGAAACAGTGGAAATAGTGTCAGACTTTAGTTTTTTTGGCTCCAAAATCACTGCAGATGGTGACTGCAGCCATGAAATTAAAAGACGCTTACTCCTTGGAAGGAAAGTTATGACCAACCTAGAGAGCATATTCAAAAGCAGAGACATTACTTTGCCGACTAAGGTCCATCTAGTCAAGGCTATGGTTTTTCCAGTGGTCATGTATGGATGTGAGAGTTGGACTGTGAAGAAGGCTGAGCACCGAAGAATTGATGCTTTTGAACTGTGGTGTTGGAGAAGACTCTTGAGAGTCCCTTGGACTGCAAGGAGATCCAACCAGTCCATTCTGAAGGAGATCAGCCCTGGGATTTCTTTGGAAGGAATGATGCTAAAGCTGAAGCTCCAGTACTTTGGCCACCTCATGAGAAGAGTTGACTCATTGGAAAAGACTTTGATGCTGGGAGGGATTGGGGGCAGGAGGAAAAGGGGACGACAGAGGATGAGATGGCTGGATGGCATCACTGACTCGATGAACGCGGGTTTGAGTGAACTCCGGGAGTTGGTGATGGACAAGGAGGCCTGGCGTGCTGCAATTCATGGGGTCGCAAAGAGTCGGACACAACTGAGCGACTGAACTGAACTGAAGCATAATTAGAAGAAGGCATTATATATTTTTAAGTGATGTAATGTTTTTGTTAAAAGAAGACAGAAAGCAAACAGTTTTGGGGGCAAAAAAGAGTCTGGAGCACCTAGAATTTCGCTGCTTTAAATATTCTGACACCCTCCCAGCCGGCTCACAGCATGTGTATCACACAGTGTCTGCCTCTTCGTGACCCCACGGACGTAGCCCAGCAGCCTCCTCTGTCCTTGGGATTTCCCAGGCAAGGATACCCTTGTGGGTTGCCATTTCCTTCTCCAGGGCATCTTCCTGTCCCAGTGATTGAACCCATGTCTCTTGCATCCCCTGCATTGGCAGGTGGATTCTTTTACATTTATCCAGCTTTACATCAATGGTTCCCAACTAGGGGTGATCCTGCCCCCAGGGGACACTTGATGATGTCTGGGAACATTTGTAGTCGTGACGGCTGGGGGTTCCTGGCATCCAGAGGTGGTGGGCTGGTGCTGCTCTCCACCCCACGGTGCCCAGGATGGCCCCCCACCCTGCAGAGAATGACTGACCCTAATGTGAACCTACACTTCAGTGACAAACTTTAGGTTATAGGTACTCTACTACAATTTAAAAAATTAATTTCACCTATTTCCTTTTTTAAAAAATGGATGGTAGAAATGTAAAAAGTACACACGTGGGACGTGTATGCTTGGGTTGCACAGCCCTGGCCCGGGTGCTGACTGGCAGAGAAGTGATGTTTTTCTTGTCTGCAGTTTCTGCCTGGAGAGAGAAATCTCTGTGCAGACAGGAGAGATGGAGTGAGGCCAGGTACCTGGTTCTTGTCTGCCCTCAGGCCGCTGTCCAGGGAATGCCTTTTCCTGCGGGAACAGCCAGTGCGTGACCAAGATGAACCCAGAGTGTGATGACACAGCGGACTGCTCCGACGGCTCCGACGAGGCCCACTGCGGTCAGTCTGCCTGTCTGAACTGGCCCACAGGTCACATGGCCTTTCCGGGGTCAGCTGCTGGCTCTGCGCTTTGGCCCACTGTACCCATCACATGCAGACATGTGGGTCTGGCATTCACTGGAGCTGGGCAGAGAAAGGGAGGGAGCACCGTGATATGACAAGAAACATGAGCAGGAAGCAGAGAAGGGAGAGCTCGAGGTGTTGGGTGAGAAGGGAAGATATCAGGCTGATAAGAGGTCCTGGTTAAACTGTGGGAAGCCTCGAATACCAGGAACTGGAGGTCTGTCCTGTCCACAGTGGGGAGTCACCAAAAGGATCTGAGCAAGGGAAAATTACAATTGAAATGTAAGAGTAGTCAACATTTTTCTAACAGTGCTAGCCCATGCGATAAGGCAGGAACGGTGGTATAAGTATTGGAAAGGAAGAGGGAAAACTATCAAAATTTGCATATGATTATCTAAATGAATCAATAAATTGACTAAAAGGAGATTGGAAAAATAAGACAGTTCAACAATGAGGGGGAGATAAATCCTAGCACATAAAAACGTTATTGCTTTTCTTTATACAAGTAATAACAGGTTAGAAGATATAATGGGAAAAATCTCACTGTTGATCAAGCTGTGCTCAGTTCCTCAGTTGTGTTTGATTTTTTGTGACGCCACGGACCGCAGCCTGCCAGGCTTCTCTGTCCATGGGATTTCCCAGGCAAGAATACTGGAGTAGTTGCTGTTTCCTCCTCCAGGGGATCTTCCTGACCAGGGATTGCACCCGCGTCTCTCATATCTCCTGCATTGGCAGGAAGATTCTTTCCCACTGCACCACCTGATCAATAGCAACACAAAATAAACATGCATCATGTCTATAATAACAATTAAATAGAATTAGAAAATGTTGCTAAAGGACATAAAAGGAGACTAAAAAACAGAGATATGGCATCCTATGAAAAGATGGTTGTATAAAGACTTTGAAACTTTCAAAATACATGGTGAGGAACACATTCATAGTGTCTGGTGCCTGGATGTGGAAGATAATATAGAGGTGGATTGAAATTGGCAGGTGTGGTCAGGAGTCCCCGCAACCCCCTCAGACTCAGTGATTCACTGGAAGCACGCAAAGGACTTGGTAAAGCTGCTGTATGCATGTATACCTTCTTACGGTGAAAGGATACGCTGAGAGTCAGCAAAGAAAAGTGCAGAGTCCAGGAGAGACAAAGCTCAAGCAAGCTTCCATTTAGCCTCTTCCAGTGGAGTCAGGTGGACAGTGCTTAACCAGTTTGCCCAGAAGCACATGTGACATCACACACAAAGTATTTCCAGCCCCGGGGAGCTCACCTGAGTCTTGGTGTCCAGTGTTTTGTGTTAGGGGTTGGTCACGTAGGTACTTAGCACTCATACAGCTGAGTTTAGTGTATGAGTCTTGGATCTGCCAAAACAAAGGACCTCAGGCTGAGTGGATGAGAGAGCAGAAATTTACTCTCTCCCTGCTCTGGAGGCTAGAAGGCTGAGATGAAGGAGTCGACAGGGCCAGTTCCTTCTGAGGCCGTGAGGGAGAATCTGTTCCAAATCTGCTGGTTTGCTGGTTCAGATCTTTGACATCTGAACATGGGGACCATGGGGATGAGAGACTGGAGACAGATGTGCCAGGATGGCCCCTGGGCAACTGCAGTCTTGCCTTCTGGGGGTCCTGGTTGGTGATCTCTGTCTTGCAGACTGTGGCTTGCAGCCTGGCTGGAAGACAGCCGGCAGGATTGTGGGTGGTGTGGAAGCGTCCCCAGGGGAGTTCCCTTGGCAAGTCAGCCTCCGTGAAAACAACGAACACTTCTGTGGGGCCGCCATCATCAGCGCCAGGTGGCTGGTGTCCGCTGCCCACTGCTTCAACGAGTGAGTCCACGTCCCTGCAGGCTCAGAGCCCTCCCTGCACCTGTATCCCATCTTCCTTCCACTCTGGGGACTCCACCACCCTGGGAGTGTCCTTGGAACTCGCTGTTTTCTTTCCTTCTCTTTTCTTTTTGTTAAATCTGAATGTATTTTAATTGTGGCAAAATATACATAACACAGATTTACTGTTCCAGGTGCATAGCTCAGTGGCATGAAGTACATGCACATTGTCATGTAATCATCCCCACCATCCATTTCTGAAACTTTCTCATCTTCCCAAATTGAAGCTCTGTCCCTTTAAACACTAACCCAGGACTTCCCTGGTGGGCCAGTAGTTAAGACCCACACTTCCAACACTGGGGACACTCAGGTTCAATCTCTGGTCGGGGAACTAGGATCCAGCAGGCCAGGTGGCCAAAAAATAAGAACAAACCACCACCAACAAAAAAATACCCATACTGACTCCCATCCCCTCCCCCGGCCCCTGGCCCCACCCTCTGCCTCCTGTCTCGTGGATCTGACTCCTCTAGGACCCCGTGAGTGGGATCAGACCCCGCCCTCTGCCTCCTGTCTCGTGGATCTGACTCCTCTAGGACCCCGTGAGTGGGATCAGCCAGTTTTGTCCTTCTGTGTCGAGCTTCTCTCTCTGAGCATCGCGTCCTCAAGGTTCATCCAGGTTGCAGCAGATGTCAGTTCTTTCCTTTTTTGGTTAAATAATATTCCAGTGTGTTGTTGGACATGTCTGTTCATTTATCCATCGATGGACACTTGAGGTTCTCCTGCCTTTGGGCTGTTGTGAATAACGCTGCTACAGACGTGGCTGTGAGAGTATCTGAGTCGCTACTTTCGGTTCCTTTGGGCATAAATCCAGAGGTAGGATTGCAGGCTCATATGCTGGTTTTATGTTTACTCCTTTGAGGAGCCACCATCCTGTTCTCCACAGCGGCTGCACCCTTTTCCACCCCCACCAGCCGTGCTCAAGGGTTCCAAGGTTTCCACATCCTTGAGAAGTTCCTTTAACATTTGTTGTAAAACCGGGTGACTATGTGGGTGGTCTGGTGGGCTTGGCTGGCCACCGGGCATTGCCTTGTGTGGCTGCTGCGGGCTGCTGTTTAGTGGGACCTGGTCACGAGCTGTCTAGTTGTGGGATCCTGGGGGGCCCGGGGCTAGTGCTGACTGCTGACTGGAGGGTGGACTCTGGATCCTGAAGACTGAAGTGGGGTCGTTGCCCACCCACTAGCAGGTGAAGCTAGGTCCTGGGGTTGGTGCCAGCCTACTGGCAGGCAGAGCTGGTTCCTGGAGTCTGGCTGCGGGGCCTGGGGATCCCAGAGCTGGTTCAGATCATTGTTGGGGGTGGGGCAAGGGGGCTGGTTCCATACAGTCAGGCATGGGTTCCGGAGTGTCCCAGAGGTTGCACTGGCTTGCTTGTGGGCAGGACTTGGGCCTGGTCCCAGGGCAGGGTCTGGCGTGCCGTGTGGGTCATGGTCTTGTATCTGGTGTCTGCCACCTAAGGGCTTACCCAGTGGCTCATGGGTAAAGAATCTGCCTGCAGTGCAGGAGCCACAGGAGACACGAGTTTGATCCCTGGGTCAGGAAGATCCCCTGGAGGAGGGCATGGCAACCCACTCCAGGATTCTTGCCTGGGACACCACATGGACAGAGGAGCCTGGTGGGCTATAGTCCATGGGGTTGGACACCACTGGAGCAACTTGGCGCTCACGGCGTCAGCCCCCTCGTGGGTGAGGCTGGTCTAGCAGGCTTTCTGTGGTCTTGGTCCTCTGGTGGCAGGGCTGTGTCTAGGGGTGGCTATGGGGTTGGGGGCGGGGAGGTCTCGAGGCAGCCTGTCTGCCGATGGGTGGGCTGTGTCCTCGCCTCCCCCCTGCTTGGGTAGCTGCCTGGCTTTGGGTGTCCCACCACCTGGCACCTGCGGGCCGTTGGGCAGGGCCAGGCCTTGGGGCAAAGAGCCAAGGTGGCTTCACTAACATCAATGTTCACGTGGCTGGAGGTTCCCCAGTATGCCCCTCACTGGTGTCTGTGCCCCTAGGGTGATCCCACAGTGCCACCCCCACCTCCCCAGGAGACCCCTGGAGTCCAGCAGGTAGGTCTGGCCCAGGCTTCTGTCAAATTACAGCTTCTGCCCTGGGTCCCAGTGCACCTGGGTTCTCTGTGAGCCCTTTAAGGATGAAGCCTCCATCTGCCCCGTCCTATGAGGGCTCCTGAGGTTAAGCTCTGCCAGCCTCCAAAGGCAGAAGCTCTGGGGACTCCTCTTAAAAGCGCTGGACCCCCGGACCAGGGAGCCTGATGTGCTTAGCTCTCTCACTCTTGTGGGGGAACCTCTGCAAAGCAGTTATTCTCCAGTTGTGGGCTGCGCACCTGGGGGCACGGGGTTTGACTGTGTCGTGAAGCTGCCTCTCCTCATCTCGCTGTGTTTCCTTCTCTGCGTCTTTAGTTGCAGATCTTTGCTGGCAGGTTCCAGTCTTTTTCATCGATGGCTGTTCTGCAGAGAGTTATCATTTGAGTGTGTCCTGAGAGGAGATGAGCTCAGGGTCTCTGCTGCGTCATCTTGGCGGAGCTCCCCATTTCTCCACATCCTTGCCATTACTTGTTACTTTGTTTGCTTGTTTTGTTTTTTATTAGTTTATGTCTTTTGGCCACTTGGCATGCAGGATCTTAGTTCCCCAACCAGGGACCAAACCCATGTCCCCTGCTTTGGAAGTACAGATTCCTAACCACTGAACCACAAGGGAAGTCCCTATTTGTTTAATAATGGCCATCCTAGTGGCTGTGAAGTGGTGTCTTATTGTGGTGCTTTTAATGAATTTGTTTTAAATGGGAAGATAATTGCTTTATGCTCTTGTGTTGGTTTCTGCCATGCATCAGCATGAGTCAGCCACAGGCATGC
The DNA here is from genome assembly GCA_006408695.1 of Aepyceros melampus. Lineage (NCBI taxonomy): Eukaryota > Metazoa > Chordata > Mammalia > Artiodactyla > Bovidae > Aepyceros > Aepyceros melampus. The sequence goes on from SJXQ01000651.1 coordinate 244,177, forward strand.
TTATGTCCCCTCCTTCCTGAACCTTCCTCTCACCTCTCGCTGTGGTCGTGACGTGCATTTCCCAAACGATAGTGACGCTGAGCATCTTTCCATGTGCTTATTGGCCAGTTACGTATCTTCTTCGGAGCAATGTGTATTGAGGTTCTTTGCCCAGTTTTGAATTGGGTCGTTTCTGGTTATTGTTGAAGATGGTCAGAATCTTTAAAAACCAGAGTGGCCAATCAGAACGGAGCTGGCTGAAGGTAGGAGAAGGTTCTGGAAGGCTCTGGCTGTGCCAGGCATTGCTAGCTGGTTGTTTCCATCTGAGGAGTCCTTGGGGAGAGGGCAGGGCAACAGGCAACATGGACTTCCCTGGGAAACCACTGCCTGAGAACTGCCCTGGGTCAGGGGGTCGCTAATTTCCATGGTAACCTGGTTCTGGTCCCAGGAAGACTATCTGGGGGACACAGGTCACATAAGCAATGACATTCATGTCAAGAGAGTTGTTTTCTTTGTTTCGTTTTAAATTTCATTCCTCTTAGCATTTTATTATGAAAATATTTCAATAGAAAGGATGGAAAAATGGTACAACAAATACCCATATGCCTGTACAGTAAGTCCCCTACATACAAATGAGTTCCGTTCTGAGAGCACATTCATTAGTCCAATTTGTAAGTCTCACAGAGTAAGCCTAGGTACCCAGCTAACACAGTTGGTTATATGCTACTGTACTGTAACAGGTTTATGATATTCTTTATACAAATAATACATAAAAAGCAAACATAAAGCATAAAGAAAACATTTTAATACAACAGCTGGCATACAGGGGCATGTTCACACCTTTGAAAGTTCGCGGCTTGAAGATTTGTATGTAGGGGATTTAATGTACCTGATTTCAAAAGTTGCTACTATTTCACCATATTCTCTTTCTCTCTCACTCTCTCCATCTGGCTGTATCTATAATCGATACCCCTCACACCTCTTCATACATACATATCCTTGCCAAACAGTTTGAAATTAAGTAGAAAACATTAATGCATCACCTCTGAGGCACCCTAGCACATTTGGACAACTAAAGAACAGTCTCGAATACACGTACCGTCACACCCGAGAAAATGTAAATGGCTACACAGTATCATCTAGTGCCGGTCCACGTTCAGCACCTCCCTCTCCTCACCCTAATCCTGGCCCTGTGGATCCTGTCTTTGTTTAAAATGTTGATAATTCATGCACCGTGTTTTAATTTTTGTGCATTCGTTCTGATTTTTGCCAATGTTTCATGGAAAACATTCCCATCAGTTTCCATGGCTGAGTTTGGGGGCACCTGCCTCCTGGGTAAGTGCCCCACTCCCCCTCCCCACCCTTCCCACCCCCCACCATCTCCCAGCTCCAGCCTTGGTAGATG
>SJXQ01000651.1:245757-261038 GCA_006408695.1 Aepyceros melampus
TGTCTGCCCCACAGATTCCAGGACTCCCCGGAGTGGGTGGCTTACGTGGGCACCACCTACCTCAGCGGCTCAGAGGCCAGCACGGTGCGGGCCCGCGTGGCCCGGATCATCACACACCCATCCTACAACTCGGACACAGCTGACTTCGACGTGGCGGTGCTGGAGCTGGGCAGACCCCTGCCCTTCAGCCGACACGTGCAGCCCGTGTGCCTGCCGGCCGCCTCGCATGTCTTCCCACCAAGGAAGAAGTGCCTCATCTCAGGCTGGGGCTACCTCAAGGAGGACTTCTGTAAGCACCCACCACCCGCAGCTAGGCCAGCACAGCACAGCCAAGCAAACATCGCACGCTCTGGCCTGGTTAGCTGCGAGTTCTGTATTTACAAATTTGCCCACTTGCAAAATGCATCTGACCCCCCCGGTGGACACTTGTAGGGGACTGTGGTCATCCACAATGTTCCCAGTGAGGTGGTGGAGCTTGGTGACACCCTGCCTTCTTGGCTCTGCTCAGACTGGAAACTGGTGTCCTTTTTCTGGTCTCTTCACCACCATGTTGTTGTTGTTGTTTCTTTTTTGTGCTTTCTGTGGCAAGTTTGACCAAATCTAAACAGGCCTCGAGCATAGAGCTGACGTGCTTACTAGGGTCCTAAGTGCAGGAGGGCTGGGATGTGTCTCATAGGGAAGAAATCCATGTATTCAATGAGCTTTGTTCAGATGCGGGTTATAGCGCTATGGACTGTGAGCTCCCTGTTAGTCAATCAACAACACAGGATAAGTGAGGTGTCTCTAAACAGAATCACACAAACTGTCGTGAGGTTATGTGTGGATTGGCTGTGACCAGGGTCTCAGGGGAGCCTGGCCCTGGGAGGATGGGGCAGGTTCACTATCAGTGTAGGGCTAACTGTGTCAGATCAACTGTGATTGATGGTGAGAGGTGCTAGGAAGGAAACAAGAAAAAGGAGTTGGGGTCAGGGACATCTTTAGGAAAGGGCCTGAGATGGTGGCGCCTAATTATAAGACCAGGCCTCCTATTCCAGGGGTTGGGCAGCAGGCCATTCAGAGAGAGACCCCTGCTCACACGGAGCCCCCAGTCCAGGCTGGCACTGCCTGATAGAACTTCTGTCGGTGGCAGACACACCCACCATGTCTGTGCCATCCGCTAAGGGAGTCAGCAGCCCCGTGACCCGGGTTGGCGTAACTGAGATACTGAATTCTCCATTTCATTTCTTCGTGATGAGCTTCAGTCTGCATTTAAATAGCCTTCCGAGGCCAGTGGCTATTGTGTTGGACAGCACAGTTTCAGGGGCAGTAGACAGTAAACAAGACAAGAGGCAGATGGTGATGTACCAAGTGGAGTAAAATCAGGCAGGGATGCAGGGGCAGGGGGCTGCAATTTAAAATAGGAGATGAAGAAGGCAGATAGATTCCACAGGGACAAGCCTTGTAGGCAGCCGGAACGGCATGTGCAAAGGGCCTGGGGTAGCCAGGATAGGTGGTCCAGGCTTGGGCATTCAGGTTCAGCTAGGGGTAGGAAAATGACCTGAAGGGTTTGAGGGAAGGCTACCTAATCTGATTTAATGTTTAGTCAAGACGGGGCTACTGCCAGGCTAAGAAAAGTTTCCAGCAGGGAAGTGGGGGCTCAGGGTGGGTATGTTTGGGGAGGGGAGGGAGGAGCCTAGTCTTGAGATGTCCAGGCTGGGAGGATAGTCAGTGGGCACTGGTGGGCTTGGCTCCTTTCTGAGCTGGGGCTGCAGCAGGTCCACCGCACGGGGTGGGAGAAACTGAAGCTCAGGCTCCCAGCTTGGGGGTGTGGATGCCGGGGTCCTGGGGTGCTCCCCCCTCATCTCTCCCCGTCCCGAGCAGTGGTCAAGCCGGAAATGCTGCAGAAGGCCACTGTGGAGCTGCTGGACCAGGCCCTGTGCACCAGCCTATACGGCCACTCACTCACCGACAGGATGGTGTGTGCTGGCTACCTTGACGGCAAGGTGGATTCCTGCCAGGTGAGCCCAGCACCTGGGAAAGGGGCCAGGGGCCCCAGGGGACACCCCACAGTCCCTGAGGTCCTGCAAATAGCCCCCCATCCTCCCACTCGAGGCTCCCCTCTCCCAGATGTTGGGGGCGTCTTCTGTCTCTGGTCCACCACCAAGACCCTCTGCTGGGTTGGTCACATGGCTGTGGGTTTCCTTTTTAGTTTGTGTCTTTGCTGTCCTTTCTAAGGCTTGGTGGGTGGGGAGAGGCTGCTAATGTGCTCTGGTTGCCACATGAGAGCCAGAGACTGGATAAAATGTCGGGAAATAGCAGGAGAGAGCTTGTGTTTAAGGACGTAAGCGTGCACGGTGAGCTGGGTGTGAGGAGGAGGCAAAGGAAAGCAAGACAGGAGGATGCCGTGGCTGCTCATGAGATGACTGGAGGTTCCTAAGCCACTGGTGACATTATCCAAGATCTATGGGGCTAAGGAGGGGAGAGGATATTGTTTATCTGGGCTGGGTTTTTAACTGCCAGTGGTGGAACTGAAAGAGGCCTTAGAGATCCAGAGTCCGAGTGCCCTGTTGTATTTTTCGAGGCGGAGACTGAGGTTCTGGGATGTGAGTTTTCAGTCATGAGTGCTCTGTGGGCTTGTGAGGAAACACATCCCGCAACCAGGGCTCCCCTATGACCTGTAGCTCTGGATCTGGGGCCAGATATGGCTGGGGACCCCCAGCCCCTCTGAGCCTGTGCCTCTGTCTCCCAGGGTGACTCGGGGGGCCCCCTGGTCTGCGAGGAGTCCTCCGGCAGGTTCTTCCTGGCCGGCATCGTGAGCTGGGGAATCGGCTGTGCGGAAGCCCAGCGTCCGGGGGTCTACGCCCGAGTGACCAGTCTGCGGGACTGGATCCTGGAGACCATCGCTGCTGCAAGCGAGCCTCCAGCCCCCACGGTGGCTCTCGCCTCCACCACTTTCAGCACTGCCTGGCCCACCAGCCCCAAGAGCCTGGTGACTGACACCCTCACCAAACCCACACTGGCCCCTAGTGCTGGGCCTCTCGACTTGGCCACCGCTTCTAAGCCACAAGGTATTTTCTGGGGAGACAGCACCGTGTGTGTCTGCTCTGCACAGGGTCAGATGGATTTGGTACTGGCTTTCTGAAGCACTCTGGGGAAGAGATGGGTGATCGATTAGTGATGTCTGTCAAGTGCATGGGCAAAGGCATGTGGTCAGCCTTCACATTTACTGCCTGATTCCCTGGTAGCTCAGCAGTAAAGAATCCACCTGCAAGGCAGGAGACCTGGGTTCAATCCCTGGGTGGGGAAGATCCCCTGGAGAAGGAAATGGCAACCCACTCCAGTATTCTTGCCTGGAGAATCCCATGGACAGAGGAGCCTGTTGGGCTACAGTCCATGGGGTTGCAGAGTCAGATGCCACTGAGCATCAGCAAAACTCAGGCCATCCAGGAGGGTGTGCTCAGAATATCCTGGAGGTTCAGCAGGGGGCCAGTGACCAATGTGTGGTGGGCAGGGTCAGAGAGAAGCTGAGTTGAGGCTATCACAGACATGGCGCCCACAGGCAGCATATGCACTCTCCACCTGCCTTGACCATGTGGTTTCCGAGGACCCACGTCCAGGATCCCACTGCCCCATCTGATGCTGACCCCTCTTTATGGTCCCACAGACCTGCGCGGCTGGGAACCAATCCAAACTGCCTCATTTAAATACCGCCTGCACCTGCCCTGCCCCCAGCCCCGTATAACCAGCTCTGTCCATTGAGCCCCCTGGGTTATGCTGTAGGGGCTGCAGATGTGTGTCTGCTGCGCTGAGGACAGGGGGCCAGTGACCAATGTGTGGTGGGCAGGGTCAGAGAGAAGCTGAGTTGAGGCTATCACAGACATGGCGCCCACAGGCAGCATATGCACTCTCCACCTGCCTTGACCATGTGGTTTCCGAGGACCCACGTCCAGGATCCCACTGCCCCATCTGATGCTGACCCCTCTTTATGGTCCCACAGACCTGCGCGGCTGGGAACCAATCCAAACTGCCTCATTTAAATACCGCCTGCACCTGCCCTGCCCCCAGCCCCGTATAACCAGCTCTGTCCATTGAGCCCCCTGGGTTATGCTGTAGGGGCTGCAGATGTGTGTCTGCTGCGCTGAGGCTGGTGAGGCCGGGGCCTTTACGACCTTGCCTTCTCCTTTCTCACCCACAACCCCCGCTGGACGAGCACTTAGGGCGCCTTAAGTCTCGGTTTCCTTATCTGTGTGATGCGCCACTTCCCAGCCAGAGACCCAGGGCCCCCCTGGAACCAGGCTGGTCCCGATGCCAGCAGGCTGAGGTGCCCAGCAGGCTGAGGCTGTCTTGTCCCTGCAGAGTGTGGGGCCAGGCCGGCGCTGGAGAAGCCCACCCGGATCGTGGGGGGGCTTGGGGCCTCCTTGGGGGAGGTGCCCTGGCAGGTCAGCCTGAAGGAGGGCTCGCGGCACTTCTGCGGAGCCACCGTGGTGGGGGACCGCTGGCTGCTGTCTGCTGCCCACTGCTTCAACCAGTAAGGCCCCCTTGACTCCCCCAGCATCACTGGGCAGGTCCCCCACCATCAAATCCCCACGTGCTCAGAGACCACTCAGGACCAAGGGCTGATGGGGGAGGGGCCTCCCCCCACCAGGCTCACATCTAGATGCAAATGGGGTGAGGTGGTTGGGGGGCAGTGTGAAGAAGTAGGGAGCTCTGGGGAGTGGCTTCTGGGAGGAACCTGGTCTGTAGGGGACAGGGGCCAGTAGTTGGGGAGACAGGCCCCTCCCCTTCATTCAAAGGCGGCAGCATTGACCTTGATGGTCACAAAGCTGTGGGGCCCTCTCACACCTTCTTGTCCCAGAAGGAAATGAGGCCCGGTCAAGGGGCTCCCTGCCTCACCCTCCCCGGGGCCTGGGTCCCCCAGCTCTGCCTGGTGCCCTGGGGGCTGCAGAGGTGGGGGCGGGGAGTCTGAGCGGCCCCTTCCTGGCAGCACGAAGGTGGAGCTGGTGCGGGCCCAGCTGGGCACCGCGTCCCTGTCGGGCGTTGGCGGGAGCCCCGTGAAGGTGGGGCTCAGGCGGGTGGTGCTGCACCCCCAGTACAACCCCAGCATCCTGGACTTCGATGTGGCTGTGCTGGAGCTGGCCAAGCCTTTGGTCTTCAACAAGTATGTGCAGCCCGTCTGCCTGCCGCTGGCCATCCAGAAGTTCCCTGTGGGCCGCAAGTGTGTGATCTCTGGGTGGGGCAACACCCAGGAGGGCAACGGTGAGCTTCCCATGCCCCCTGGCCTGGGGCTCTGATCCCCCTGCTTGCAGACCTCTCACCTTTCCACTACCTCAGGGTTTCAAACTCCAGCCTAAGGCAGCTGCTTTTTATTTTACAAAGTTTTATTGGCACACAGCCACACCCACTCACTCATAGATGGCCCCCTGGGGCAGCAAAAGCAGAGCTGAGTGGTCTCCATGGAGATTGGCCCATAAAGTGGAATGTATCTACTGTGTGGCTCTTTATGGAAAAAAGTTGGGGGACCCTTGTTATATCATGCATAGGCCCCCACCAAGAGTTAATGCCTCCTTTGAAATCTGAGTAGCCCCTCTGCGGGGCACCCAAGGTGCTAGGGAGCCCGCTTGTGGGCCATGGTGAGGTTCTTGGGCTCTGGGCTCTGTCTCACTCTGTGACTTTACACCTGTCCCTGTGAGGACACGAGCCTCCATGCCTCCCTCTGGGTGGGGGTGGTTGTGGTCAGAGTGAAGCCCTTGCTTAACAGTGAGCCCTCTGTAAGTGGCCTGGGTGGATGCTCCTTGTCTTGGCAGCCACCAAGCCTGACCTTCTGCAGCGGGCGTCCGTGGGCATCATAGACCACAAGGCATGTAGCGCCCTCTACAACTTCTCGCTCACAGACAGGATGATCTGCGCCGGCTTCCTGGAGGGCAAGGTGGACTCCTGCCAGGTGAGTTCAGGAGGAACCCGGCTGAGAGGGACCGTGACAAGTCCTGATTTAAAAGGCTGCCTAGCACATGTTAACTGAGAATACATGAGTATGTAAATGACCACCCTGTCACACCTGACATGTGGGTGACCCATTTTTAAGGGGAAACCAATTGGATCCAGAACATAAAAAGCTAGCTAGACCACGCCGTCAGGGCCAGAGGCACTTACAGGGAAAAGAAGTCCAGGGAACGCCCTGGCCTGGGGCTCAATCCCTGCTTAGGAAACTGAGATTCCAGAAACCACTCGATGTGGCAAAATAAATATAAAAAAATGTAAAGAAAGAGAAAAAAAATTCGCAGACAATGTTATTTAGAAGCATAGACACAAAAAAGCCTAACAAAAAGCAAATTCAATCCACTAGGGTATTATAAGGAAAAACATCACAACCAAGGTGAGTTGATCTCAAAAATCTCGGCTCCACACAGGAGACTCCATTAATGTTATTCAATGCATTTGTACTTTGAAGAAGAGAAAAAGGATCATCTTCAAAATCAGAAGAAAAGTATCTGAAATATAACAGAAACCTATAGCAAACATGCTTTAAAATCATTTTACTGGAGTATAGTTGATTTACAATGTGTTGGTTTCCGATATACAGCAAAGCGACTCAGTTATATATGCATATACTCTTCATATTCTTTTCCATCATAATTTAAAAATACTCAATATAGTTCCCCATGCTATACAGTAAATCCTTAATCTGTTTTCTATTTAGTAGTGTATATCTGTTAATCCCAAACTCCTAGTTTATCCCTCCCTGACCCTTTCCCCTGTGGCAACCACAAGTAGATTCTCTGTGAGTCTGTTTTTGTAAGCTACTTGTGTCATATTTTAGATTCCACATATAAGTGATACATGATATTCGTGTGATCATCTCTACGTCCATGCATGTTGCTGCAAATGGCATGATTTCATTCTTTTTTATGGCCGAGTAATAGTTGATTATATATACATACCACATCTTCTTTATCCAGTCCTGCCAGTGGACATTTAGGTTGCTTGCATGTCTTGGCTATTGTGAACCGCGCTGCTATGAACTTTGGGGTGCATGTATCCTTTTTCCTATTAGATATTTCATCTTTCCTGTATATGTCGTCCAGGAATGGGACTGCTACATCATATGGCGACTCTCATTTTTTAAGGACCCTCCCTACTGTTCACAGTGACTGCATAATTTACACTCTCAGCGACAGTGTAAGAGGGTTTCCTTTTCTCCACATCCTTTCCAGCATGTTATTATCTGTNTACTGCGATTCATGGGGTCGCAAAGAGTTGGACACGACTGAGCGACTGAACTGAACTGAACTGATGGATACTGTTTTCTGTATCATTGCTCCAACTGTATTAAAACTAGGCAGATATAATAATCTAAGTTGACTGTGATCTCTAGAATAAATTCAGTCATTATGAAGCTTGATAAATGTATGTGCAGAGGCAGAGATCTACACATTTCTTTCTTCCTTATGTGTCTGTGATAATAAATACATGAAAACAGTATACACTAAATTTAATACTTGTATGTTGAAAGAGCATTTTGAAATTAAATCCACATTCTCAAAGAAGTTATATAAGAATGACTCAAAGAATATATTTCAGAACATGTATTTTAAGGATCAAATTGCAGGAAAAATACCCCTAGATTATTATGTATTTTCTAATCTTCAGAAACTGAGGTCCAAACTTCTCCATTTCTAAAGTTTCCTGCTAGAAATCAGAGATCTAATAAATCTGTTGACCCTGGTTATAAAACCTTTGACTACTACATAATAATCAGATCAGTACTGTTTACTCTAGAGCTTAAATTATTCCAATTAAAAAGAAATTTAAAATTTCTGTATTTAAACAGAAAAATGAAGTGAGGATAAATTTTCAAATATCTAAAGTCTTCTTCCCTCCCAGTGAAAGGTCACATGAAAAAATAGAGTATGTCACAGAACCATATGCTTATTCTAAACAACAAAAATGGTTAAGAATTAGGAGGTATAATTCTACTTTGTTTCAAAATAACATCATTTTCAAGGAATTATATGATTTTATTGGCTTTAAACATGAAATCACTCAAATATTGGGCTAATTACTTTTTGCATTGATGACAAATATGTTACTTGGCATTAATAATTTTGTTTGCTTTTATAATGCTGCAAGTTCAAGAAATAGTGACCTTCATTATTAATTTTGTCTTAATTTATTAACCTAATGTAACTAAAAGTTATAGTTTTACTTTTATTTTAAATCTTCCAAACTTGCTGCAATTTATGTCAAAGAGTTTCTGCCTATGTTTTCCATTAGGAGTTTTATAGTATCTAGTCTTACATTTAGGGCTTTAATTCATTTTGAGTTTATTTTTGTATGTGGTAAATAGATGGGGAAACAGTAGAAACAGTGTCAGACTTTGTTTTTTTGGGCTCCAAAATCACTGCAGATGGTGACTGCAGCCATGAAATTAAAAGGCGCTTACTCCTTGGAAGAAAAGTTATGACCAACCTAGATAGTATATTCAAAAGCAGAGACATTACTTTGCCGACTAAGGTCCGTCTAGTCAAGGCTATGGTTTTTCCTGTGGTCATGTATGGATGTGAGAGTTGGACTGTGAAGAAGGCTGAGCGCCGAAGAATTGATACCCTTATGGCAGAAAGTGAGGAGGAGCTAAAAAGCCTCTTGTTGAAAGTGAAAGAGGAGAGTGGAAAAGTTGGCTTAAAGCTCAACATTCAGAAAACGAAGATCATGGCATCTGGCCCCATCACTTCATGGGAAATAGATGGGGAAACAGTAGAAACAGTGTCAGACTTTGTTTTTTTGGGCTCCAAAATCACTGCAGATGGTGACTGCAGCCATGAAATTAAAAGGCGCTTACTCCTTGGAAGAAAAGTTATGACCAACCTAGATAGTATATTCAAAAGCAGAGACATTACTTTGCCGACTAAGGTCCGTCTAGTCAAGGCTATGGTTTTTCCTGTGGTCATGTATGGATGTGAGAGTTGGACTGTGAAGAAGGCTGAGTGCAGAAGAATTGATGCTTTTGAACTGTGGTGTTGGAGAAGACTCTTGAGAGTCCCTTGGACTGCAAGGAGATCCAACCAGTCCATTCAGAAGGAGATCAACCCTGGGATTTCTTTGGAAGGAATGATGCTGAAACTGAAGCTCCAGTACTTTGGGCACCTTATGCGAAGAGCTGACTCATTGGAAAAGACCCTGATTGGGAGGGATTGGGGGCAGGAGGAGAAAGGGACGACGGAGGATGAGATGGCTGGATGGCATCACAGACTCAATGGACGTGAGTCTGAGTGAACTCCAGGAGTTGGTGATGGACAGGGAGGCCTGGCGTACTGCGATTCATGGGGTCGCAAAGAGTCGGACACGACTGCGCGACTGAACTGAACTGAACTGAAAAGAGAATGTTCTAATTTCATTTTTTACATGTAGCTGCCCATTTTTTCTCAGCACCATTTATTAAAAAGACTGTCTTTTCTTCATTTCACAGTCTTGACTCCTTTGTCTTAGATTAATTGATCATAGGTATGTGATTTTATTTCCGGGCTTCTTATCCTGTGCCATTGATCTGTTTATTGTTTTTGTGCCAGTACTATGTTGTTTTGATGACTGTAGCTTCATAGTACAGTCTGAAGTCAGGGAGCCTGATTCTTCCAGGTCTGTTTTTCTTTCTCAAGAATGCTTTGGCTATTTTAGGTCTTTTGTATTTCCATACAAATTAAAAGATCTTTTGTTCTACTTCTGTGAAAATATTTGCTTGTTTTGATTTGTTTTTACAAATTTATCATTTATTTTGTGGACCACTATATTGATTAACTTTAAACTCTTAAAATGGATTATATCTGCCCTGTATTAAAAATATGTCATGGCTGATATAATTTAATATTAACTAATTTAAATTACAAATATATACATGCTTAGACATAGAAATTACCCTACTGAGAGTATATCCTACAGTAGCACTCATAGATATGTGTAATATATATAAATATGTATTTATTTATATAAAAGATAATTATATATAAATACATCCATAAATATCTATATATCAATTCATAGAATATGTATAAGATGATCAGCCAAAATTCATCAATAATTAATTTCCTCATTTTAATATGACTACCCAAATGATTTTTGTGGATAGGAGTTAGGCAGCCAAGACTTGGGAATGAAGTTGATTTTAATCTTTAATTTCTCCTATATTGTTAAATATTTTATGATAAGTGTAAATTTTTTATAACTAAACAATATTGACATAATTTATATTTTGCTCTTTGCTTTTTTCTAGGTATAAAAAAATGTTTGATTCATATGAAATAATACTACCTTCAGGAAATAAAAAGATAGGAATTAGACTGCAAAATCTTTATTATATTTGTAAGAATAAAAGGTGAATGTATTAAATGTATTAAGGATGTGTATATTTTGTATCCACCAGTTAGAGGAAAGATTACGGTTAGCACTTTTTGTCATTTTCAGAAGAGGTCTGTAAATCCACACAATTTCGTAAATTTAGAATGACGTTTGAAAGTCTATCTCTCTGTGTAATTGTACAGCTTTGCTGTCCTACTGTCAGTTTTGACCGACAATAATTGGTGTGGGGTTATAAAGGATGCTGAGTATTTGTTTTTTAAGTGACTTGGATACAGGTGGAAATTGTCAACTCTTTTCTCAGAATGCCTGAGTAGAACGTCGAGATCACAAACTATATATTTTTCTCTGAGTTAAAGAAGAGGTCTCTATGTTATAAAGGCAATTTGTTAAAAAAAGTAAGAACACAAATATCTTTGAATATAAATTAAAGGGCATGCCATCCAAAATATTAGTTTGCTCGCCTAATAACATTTAGAAGCAAAATTTCTCCATTTTAATGAGACTATCCATAGTGAATCTATTCAACTTTCATAAACACTTCACTAATGCCAAATACATTATTTAATAATGTTAAACATCCATGGTATATAGAAAATATGCATTTCTATTATTTCATGAATTTAAAAGGAAAGAAATCAGAATATAACTTTGAATATAAGTATAGAAAACAGCTAATTTCTTTTTAAGGCATATACTCACACACTTAATTTTTCACATTAAGTTAATGATCCCTAAAATCCTGGAACATAAGCCAAATATATATTTTTATGTATTTTTTTAACATTTCTGTGATATGATTATGTGGATAATTATATTGATGGATTCCATTTTTAAAATCCTAAGAATGATTCTTCTTTTTACCATGTAGAGTGCTGAAAAGATATTTTTTTGAAGAGACCATCTCTACAAGTTCCCTTACCTTATTATTTTTAGATTTTTGCTAACTTAATTTTTCTATAGTTCTTTGGTAAAAGAATATCTTGCCATTTTTGTTGGCTTTCAAAAGCTACAGGAAATACCTTTGATTACAATGCTTGTGCTGTTGTGGCAACATCACATTTACACATTTCAAGTTTTCTGGTTTCTTACTTTTCTTTCTTTATTACTGCATTAAGCAGATATGCCTTCATCTTACTATTTTCATCTGTCCTTAATATCTTCTCTAATGTTTCCTAGCATTCTGTCTCAATAATCACTAGGAGAAGAATGTTTAGAAATTACTTAATTGTATAAGAATCAAATTAACTAGTATCATTTTGAAATCTTTTATGCACTACATGTAAAACTATAATGATTCCTTTTCTGTTATGTTTAGATCAGACCTTAGACGTGTATTTTTGCTAATCATTCTGTCAGGGTAGGGTGTAATTTCCTTGGTTCTGTCTTGTCACAACAAAAATTTGAAGCAAACGGACCAGTATTACAGCCCTGGAAAGGACCAGTGTTACAGCTCGATGTTACAGCTCAGTTTTACTTAGAAAGTAAAGAAAAAATACATCCTCGAGGCATGAGGGCACAGAGAAGAGAAAGATCCCCTGCCCTTTGGCTCCTCTTTTTATGTTTTTCCTCCTCCCCTGGGCCTGTATTATGTAAATTGGGCTAGCCAGGAGTGCTGTTTGTTTTACCTGAGGTCCTCACTGCAGTCCTGGGACCTTCCTTTGTTCTTTTTTTACAGGCTTTTCCCCTCCTTGTCTTTTAGCCACCGTGATTCTGGACTCCTTTTTCCTATTCTAACTGCCTAAAAATTCTATTTGGAAATTGAAAAAGATAAATCATATTTCATAATATGAATTTATGTATTTCTTATAATATAAGGTACACTGAACATGAGAAAGCTAAGGTTGGATGAACTAGGAGAGAAGAGAGAATAATGAATTAGTAGATTATGGGTCTTTTGTTGGGTACTGGGTGGAAAACAATGGTCTCTACAGGTAGAAATAACATGAAGTTCAATTAAGTGCTGACAAAAGATGTTGATAGCTTTATTTTAAAACTTAATTTTTTATTAACTTTTTTGTATTAAAGTGATTGTTGAGATTCTTCTTTGACCATATTTTAGATTTGAAAATTATATTAGGAAATTTAAATTTAAGTCTAAATTGAAAAAAAAAAATCTTTAAGGTATTTTCTTGTGTTAGAAAACATTTTACTTTTTTTTTCCATTAGATTTTACTTTTTTGGGAGCCAGAATAATAGAATGAGTGAGTGAGTGAAGTTGCTCAGTCATGTCTGACTCTTTGCGACCCCATGGAGTGTAGCCTACCGGCTCCTCTGTCCATGGGATTTTCCAGGCAAGAGTACTTACTGGAGTGGGTTGCCATTTCCTTCTCCAAGGGATCTTCCTGACCCAGGGATTGAACCTGGGTCTCCTGTGTTGTAGGCAGACACTTTACCATCTGAGTCACCAGGGAAGTAATGATATATAAAATGGTATGAAGGAAAGAATGCTGACCTGGTTGTTGAGAGGTTTGAATTCTGATGCATGTATACATCTGCTTAGACCTAATTTCAAACATAGCACTATTATGTGTATTTTGGTTAACTCATTCGTCAAAGAAGTAGCTAAATTAGATGAATGTTGAGGCCTTTTCCTACTTTATGATATTATGGCTCTATAATACCAAGTCTCATTGAGAATCAACTGTTAAATTAGTATATTCTCACGTAGGTCTTATATAGATAGTGTAACTTAGTATCTGTGGTTTGATTACTAATACGCTTTGTGGAGTTTCATTATTCATCAACAACCATTTAATGAGGACTGCTAAGCTGTAGTCTCAGCCATGGGGAGCTATTGAATGAAGCATGTGTGTTCATCTAATTCTACTGTCATCTCACAATTATAATGAAGGGTAAAACTTACATGCCACTTCATAGAAGGACATGTGAATAAATTAGGTATACTGCAGAGGATGAGATGGTTAGACAGCGTCACTGACTCAATGGACATGAATGTGAGTGAACTCCAGGAGATAGTGGAAGACAGCAGATCCTAGTATGCTACAGGCTATGAGGTATCAAAGAATAGGACATAACTTAGCAACTGAGCAGCAACAACTAATGTTATGTTCCTATACTAATTTAGCTTACAAAAACACTGGTACATTTTAAAACGTTTCAATCTTCACAATAACTTTTGTGCATGCAAGCTAGCTTGCTTCAGTAATGTCTGATTCTTTGTGAACCTTGCACTATAGCCTGCCAGGCTCCTCTGTCCCTGGGATTCTCCAGGCAAGAATACTGGAGTGGGATGCCATGCCCTCTTCCAGGGGATCTTCCCAACCCAGGATCAAACCTGCATCTCTTATGTCTCCTGCGTTGCAGGCGGGTTCTTTACCACTATCACCACCTGGGAATTTGTAGCTTAACAAAAACACTTGTATGTATTGAAACATGTCAGTCTACACAATAACCCTTGAGGCATTCCTAAAACACATGCACACATACAAACACATACATACACAAGAAACAAACATTCAGAGCTTGCCCTATGTGGTATGCTTAGAAGGCATTCTAATTGCATGTCTTGGGTCATATAAAAGACAATAGAAATAGAATGGGAACCCTGGTCTTCTGCTTTCTGGACTCTTTCCAAGATGGAATATTGTAGCTGCCTCTCTGAATACTTGGAAGGAGAAAAATGTCCCTAGTACTAATTTATTTGACAATCCCGTGGGATTTTTTTTAAGAATTAAGTATTTGCTTTTTTAAAAAGTAAATTTGTGCTATACAATTTGGTGATGTTATTTTGTTTGTTTTTGTTTTAATTGGATGCTAATTAATTTACAATATTGTGGTCATTTTTGCCATACATGAGTCTGCCACAGGTGTACATGTGTCCCCCGTCTTGAACCTGCCTCCCACCTCCCTCCCCATCCCATCCCTCAGGGTTGTCCTAATGCACCAGCTTTGAGTGCCCTGTTTCATGCATAAAATTTGGACTTGTGATCTATTTCACATATACATGTGAATATACATGTTTCCATGATATTCTCTCAAATCATTTCACTCTCACCTTCTCTCACAGAGTCCAAAAGTCTGTTCTTTATATCTGTGTCCCTTTTGCTGTCTCACGTATAGGATCATCATTACCATCTTTCTAAATTCCATATATATGCTTTAATATACTATACTGATGCTTTCCTTTCTGACTTACTTCACTCTGTATAATAGCTCCAGTTTCACCCACCTCATTAGAAATGATTCAAATGCGTTCTTCTTAATAGCTGAGTACTATTCCATTGTGTATATGTACCACAGCTATCTTATCCATTCATCTGCCGATGGAAATCTAGGTTGCATCACAGCCTGTTTACAATAGCTAGGACGTGGAAGCAACCTAGATGTTATTTTGTTTTTTTAAGTGAATATGAAAATAACACACATCCATCCTTTCTTGATGTAATATATATTTTAAGTATGGTTAGTGTATAGTGTACAGTAGAACACTGAAAAATATGATATTAATTGAATTGAGCTCCTATGAAGAGGCTCAAAAATTATACTGAATTTCTTTTCAGTTTACCAATATCCTTCTTAGGATATGATGTACCAAGCGGGAGGTATAGTACACATTGTGACCCTTTCTTAGGTTTAAAGGGCTTCTTTTCTAGCTGCTAAAAGAGATGTAAACAGAAAGCCCTCAGGAATTAGTTCCACTCAAATTTCCTCAGCTAAAAGAGACATGTCACCCAAGATCATATCCCCTTCCCAGGGCAGCCTGTATCCACCAACTGATCAGTATAAAAATATAAGATCCTGGCTATTGTGCCCTGACTTAGAATAACTCTGAAGGATTATTAAAGCTTCAGAGCTTCCTGTAAAGCCAGTTGAGATCTTTAGTGAGACAGCATCACAGTTCAAGTTTTTCTTCCACCCAAACCCTGTACCCTTTACTTTTCTATACATGTTGGTTTTGAGAGCCCTCCACAATAAACTTCAGTTCAGTACAGTTA
>SJXQ01000652.1:0-130166 GCA_006408695.1 Aepyceros melampus
GGAGATCAACCCTGGGATTTCTTTGGAAGGAATGATGCTAAAACTTAAGCTCCAGTACTTTTGCCACCTTATGCGAAGAGTTGACTCATTGGAAAAGACCCTGATGCTGGGAGGGATTGGGGGCAGGAGGAGAAGGGGATGACCGAGGATGAGATGGCTGGATGGCATCACAGACTCAATGGACGTGAGTCTGAGCGAACTCCGGGAGTTGGTGATGGACAGGGAGGCCTGGCGTACTGCGATTCATGGGGTTGCAAAGAGTCGGAAACGACTGCGCGACTTAACTGAACTGATCAGTCTCCTCTTTGATTTCTTTCATCAGTGTTTTATAATTTTCTATATGTAGGTCTTTAGTTTCTTTAGGTGAACAGTAGCATTTAAAAACTACTTACCTGAGACATCATTGCTTTTGACTGTGTCACTCAGAAATGAACCTACAAAAAGCAAAAAGTAGCAAACAGGAAAGAAACTTAGCAAGGGTGAAGAAAAATCTGACTCTAATCAGTTTGCAAATGATACAGAATTCTCACTACCCTTGCATCTTACTGAGGAAATCAGACACACTTGCCTGGTCTCTAGGATAGTTACAATCTAATGGGAGCCTTCAAACCTACAATAACAACTTGTGCTGGAGAAGGCAATGGCAACCCACTCCAGTACTCTTGCCTGGAGAATCCCATGGACAGAGGAGCCTGGTAGGCTACAGTCCATGGGGTCGCAAAGACTTGGACACGACTCAGCGACTTCACTTTCACTTTTCACTTTCATGTACTGGAGAAGGAAATGGCAACCCACTCCAATGTTCTTGCCTGGAGAATCCCAGGGATGGCAGAGCCTGGTGGGCTGCTGTCTATGGGGTCACACAGAGTCGGACACGACTGAAGTGACTTAGCAGCCGCAGCAGCAGCCAGAGACATACACATACACTGGAGGCTTTCTACACAAGCCTCATTTGCTGGAGTAAGTCCATTTTAAAAACCGCGTGGACTTGTTATATGGTTTGTACTAGTTTGTTTCTTGGACAGTGGATCCATGTAAATGAGATTCCCTACTGGAGTCTTGTCACAGTAAGGATCCAGTCTTTCAACTCTTCCCACTCTGGAGATAAGATTTCATTCTAAGCATCGGGGCTATGGTTTGAGGGACCCAGTGGAGGTTACTGGAATGACATTTCTCAGTCTGATTTATTTTAAACTTTAATTCTGGATTGAAAATATAGCCAGTTAACAATCTTGTGATAGTTTCAGATAAACAGCAAAGGGACTCAGCCATGTATTCACACATATCCATTCTCCCCCAAACTCCCCTCCTATATCCAGGCTGCCACATGATGTTAAGCAGAGTTCCCTGTGCT
This sequence comes from Aepyceros melampus, assembly GCA_006408695.1. NCBI lineage: Eukaryota > Metazoa > Chordata > Mammalia > Artiodactyla > Bovidae > Aepyceros > Aepyceros melampus. The sequence goes on from SJXQ01000652.1 coordinate 1,355, forward strand.
ATACAGGAGGTCTTTTTTGGTTACCCATTTTAAATACAGCAGTGTGTACATGTCCATCCCGAATTCCCTAACTGTCCCTTCCCTCCATCCTTCCCCCTCAGCAACCATAAGTTCATTCTCTAGGTCTGTGGATCGTTGGTTTCTGTTTTGTCAGTAAGTTTATTTGTATCATGAAGTGAAAGTGAAAGTTTAGTCGTTCAGTTGTGTCCAACTCTCTGTGATCCCATGGACTGTAGCCTGCTAGGCTCCTCTGTCCATGGGATTTTCTAGGCAAGAATACTGGAGTGGGGTGCCATTTCCTTCTCCAGAGGATCTTTCCGACTCAGGGATCAAACTTGGATCTCCCACGTTGTAGGCAGACGCTTTACCGTCTGAGCCACCAGGGAACGTACCTTTTGTATTTGTATCATACCTTTTTATATTTTGCTTATAAGGGATGTCATATGATGTTTCTGCTTCTCTGTCTGACTTACTTCACTCAGAATGACAATCTTTAGATCCATCCATGTTTCTGGAAATGGCATTATTTCATTCTTTTTTAATCATAGCCACTAATTAAAAGATATATCACATTAGGGCTGGAAAGGATCACAGAGTTGATGTAGTCCATTATTTTATGGATTGGCATGCAGAAATTGACAAGAAAAATAACCTAATCAAGTTCAAGGAAGAGTTTATAAATCCCCGGACACTCAAGAAAAAAGTATTGAGGAAGATGGGCAAAAAGATGGAGATACATCCAGAAAAGGCAGCAAAAGGAAGGATAAGCTGATAATAAAGGGAAGAAGGCAGCCCCCCACCTCTCACTTGGTGGTGGGAATAGACTGTACCCTGGTGGCTCAGAGGTTAAAGTGTCTGCCTCCATGCGGGAGACCTGGGTTCAATCCCTGGGTCGGGAAGATCCCCTGGAGAAGGAAATGGCAATCCACTCCAGTATTTTTGCCTGGAGAATCCCATCGATGGAGAAGCCTAGTAGGTTACAGTCCACGGGGTCTCAAAGAGTCGGACACGACTGAGCGACTTCACCTTCACCTTCTGGACAAAAGAGCAAAGAAGGGATAAATGCATGAGGCAGAGAGAGAGAGAAAGAGATTGAGAGCAATGGTATTTTCAACATGCAACCATTTCACAAATTTAAAATTAAACAAGGGGCTCAGTGGTTAGGCATCTGCCTGCCAGTGCAGGGGATACTGGTTCAATTCCTGGTCCAGGAACTCAGATCCCACTTGCCACAGGACGACGAAACCCTCACGCCACACCTACTGAGGCTGCACACTCTGGAGCCTGTGCTCCGCCACAAGAGAAGCTGCCGCAATGAGAAGCCTGCACACCATATCTAGACAGTCTGCCCCCGCTCACCACAACTAGAGAAAGCCCGTGCACAGCAAGGAAGGCCCAGGGCAGCCAAAAAAACAGAGTAAAAACAAAAAACCTAAATAAAGAGCTTAGACTTGGGAAATTGGAAATGACTGGTCAGTATAATCGAAAAGGATTGGCCAATCTGTCAGTATGAAAAATTCAGATTCCCTGGCCTCCTCCAACCAGGAGTCTACCATTTCCATACCCACCACATGATTTTTTCACAAGTAAAACTTGGAACGACTGCTGTAGTTCATCCGATAATGACTATTTCTCCTCTCCTTGCTTTTCTCCCAGGAAGTACATCGTCTTCTTTAGATGCCTGAGCCTGGCCTCCTAGCTTCATTTTGAATACCTCCAGGGACAGGAAACTCATTCTCTCAAAGGCAGGCTCATTCCATTCTCACTCACTACCTTCGTTTAAGTGGTCCTCAGGGCTTTGCTGGTTGCGCGGCTTTAAAGAATCCAGCTGCAGAGCAGGAGGCGCAAGAGACGTGGGTTGGGTCCCTGGGTTGGGGAGATCTTCGGAGTCGAGAATGGTGACCCACTCCAGTATTCTCACCTGGAAAATTCCACGGACAGAAGAGTCTGGCAGGCCGTGGTCCACGGAGCCTAGAGAGTTGGACATAACTGAGCACGCACACTCACGAACACCCCACCCCGAGGGGCAGGGTGGCATGGGTCTTGGGAGTGAAAGTGTCCCCCTCTCCGGAGGAACGCTGTGTGCGGCCCCGACATCCCTTGGGCTCTTATCTTCCCCTCTGTCTCATGATTTCTTTAACTTATCACCTGGAGATAATGACAGCTCCCACCTCATAGGACTATTTGGAAAGCTTTAGTTCGTTGACACATGTAAAGCATTCACTGTGCTAGCTGGCATGTCAGAACAGTCAGGGCTGGCTGTGCTCAGAAGGGCCCTTTGTTTTAATGCTCTGCTGTCTCCATCTTGAAATTCTTAATAATTTTTCAACAAGAGATGTCCCATTTTCCTTTTGCGCTAGGGCCTGCAAGCTATGAGATTGTGGGAAGAACTCAATATATGGTAACACTTAAACGTTGGCATGGTTGCTCTAACATTTTGAAAAGTTTGAATCCATAATATGGTTTTAAAAAAGAAAGCCTTGGCTCCAGGACCATGTTTCATGTCCATAGGAAGTCGTGGGTCCCTCCTTCATCAAAAGCTCAGGATTATACTTCCCATGGTAGGAGGGTCTCTCTGAGTTCCAACCCTGAATGGGGGCTTCCCTCGCCCAGGCAAGCGCTGCCCCTGCCCTTGTTTCTCACTGGCCTGTGCTGTGATGAACCCAATTCTCTTCTGCCGTCCTGCTCGGTCCTGGTGCAGAGTGCTCCCACTCCCGTTTCTAGGGAATCCTCATTTCAGTTCCTTTTCAGACACCATCCTGATCCCGAGAGACAGCAGCGAGCAGTTCTGAAGGGAGACCTTTAGTTCCCTGCCCAGGAATTGGACCTGAGTGGCCTGGATGAAGACCAGGAATCCTCAGCACTGGACCGCCAGGGGCTAGAGGCGCAAAGCAGAGTTTCCCAGGCCTTTCCCTGTTGGAAATCGAGAATGTTTCAGGGGGGCAAAAACTGTGAAAACAGACACAAAGCTGATTGTTAGAGACAGCACGATATATGGGAGTGGACAGAAATGCTACTCATTTAAGACAGAAGCAGGGCAGAGATACACACCCAGAAAGAAAGAGTGTGGACATCCTCTCTGAGAAGGAGGCGTGAAGTAAAGAGGTGGCTTAAATCCCTTATGTAGCAAAGTCCATCCAGGTGTTTGTTTGCCTTTGGCCAGTTACCTTGTTTCTTTTTTCACACCTACCTGGACCTAGTACTGCTCCCAACACGTGTGCGCATCTTTTTGCTACGGTGAATCCCACCGTAGAAGTCTGTAAGTGCACATCCACACTTATTTTGGCGCGGTGCTCTTTCTGACCCCCACGGAGCCTTCCTGTGCATGTGCAGACAGGGACGTCTTCCTTGACCTCAGGAGTGGGCACCTTACCTCGTTACTTCAGCAGAGCTCAGCTTCTGCCACCAGCTTGGTTCTTGGAGTGTCTGGATGAGAACAAAGCTTACGTTTTATTCCACTGGACAAACACCGTCTGTATGGTCCAAGGAACCATCTATCTCCTACCTCAATCGCATGTTGAAGCACTCATTTCAGAGCACAGGGGTGTGCCCAGGAGGCCAGGTCTCTAATAATACCCTGCGGCAGTCACCAGCTGCCACTACAGATTCTGAGTACCTTGCCTTGAACTTGGGCCACCAGCCCAGACTCCCTTTCTCAGCATGGTCATTTAATTTTCGGAGACCTGTTTCCCACCTGTCCTATTCTATTATAGACCCTTTCTTCAAGTCTAAGAAACCAGTTTCGAGAGAACAGATCCTCGCCTCCCAGAATCTTTATGAGAATCAATCCATCTTGTTCCCAGGGACCAGTTTTCACACCAGTGTTCTCAGTCAGACGTGGTCTCAATAGAGTAAAAAAAAAGTTATTGTTATACTCCAATCCCAAAGCAGTGGCTTCCCCGGTAGCTCAGCGGTAAAGAATCCAGCTGCAATGCAGAATACTCAGGAGACAGAGGTTCGATATTGGGCCACCAGCCCAGACTCCCTTTCTCAGCATGGTCATTTAATTTTCGGAGACCTGTTTCCCACCTGTCCTATTCTATTATAGACCCTTTCTTCAAGTCTAAGAAACCAGTTTCGAGAGAACAGATCCTCGCCTCCCAGAATCTTTATGAGAATCAATCCATCTTGTTCCCAGGGACCAGTTTTCACACCAGTGTTCTCAGTCAGACGTGGTCTCAATAGAGTAAAAAAAAAGTTATTGTTATACTCCAATCCCAAAGCAGTGGCTTCCCCGGTAGCTCAGCGGTAAAGAATCCAGCTGCCAATGCAGAAGACTCAGGAGACAGAGGTTCGATTCCTGACCTGGGAAGATCCTAAGATCCTCCGGAGAAGGAAATGGTAATCCACTCCAGTACTCTTGCCTGGGAAATCCCATGAACAGAGGAGCCTGGCGGATGACAGTTGGTGTGGTCACAAATGTGTCAGACATGACTTAGTGACTAAACAATACAACAGAAAACCCAAGGGAATACTGCCCTACGCTTGTTTAAGCAATATGCACTCTGAGTTAACCCTTTGTGGGGCAAAGAGGTCACTTCGGCTCAGTCTAAATCATTCTCCCCACAATTCTAGTGATGGTTCTATCCTGAGCTCTGGCCGAATTCTTCAAATTGAATCTCCTTCGAGAACTTAAAAAGCAGCCTGTGTGGAGGATGTGCCAAGCCTGCTGAGATGACAAAGTGGTGAATGACAGGACATGCCGGAGCCTGGAGAGATCTTGACACCTATGATGTGCTTTGAAGGTGGTGCTCAGCGGAAACAAAGACAAGTACTGAGCAGTCCTTCTTGACCTTGAGCCATTTCCTTGCACTGAGCCCCAGACACCCCGTTTCTCTCCAGGAAGCATTCTATCTACTGCTGGGTTGGTTTCTTACAGTCTTCCCTGATTTTCTGCTATCTGCCGAGCTGCCCACTGCAGTTTACAGAGGCCCTATCTGGATGACATGAATTCTGCCATGAGTGCTAGCTGTCTTGAGGTGGAAGAGGGCTTTGGGTTGAAAAACCTGCCGGATTTTCACTTATTTTTAATTGTCAACAGCTTGAAATGAGCATGCCAGGAAGTCTGATTTCATCCCTCTAAGAGGGAGCCAGGCTGGGGTCATCCCTTTCAGAGCTTTTAAGTAGCCACTGTGTCTCATACCTTGGGAAAACAAGCAGAACCCACAAAAGATTACGTGACTAGCATACTTCTAGCATGACCACATCTCAGAGCCCACAGGACAAAGCGGATCCCAAAGGCACATCTGACAGTCTTTCTTCTTTTCCCTTCATCTGAGCTAGTATCAGCAGTCAGTGGAACTGTTTAAACTGATCGGTTAATTTGTGCTGAGTCTTGGTTGTAGCATGTGAGGTCGACACTGCTGTGCAGGCTCTCTCCAGCTGTGGGGCATGGGCTTAGTTACTGTGTGTTTTACAGGATCTTAGTTACCTAACCAGGCATTGAAACTGAGTCGCCTGCTTTAAATGGTAGATTCTTCATCGCTGGATCATCTGGGAAATCCCATTCATTCTGTGGAATTTAGTTAAAGTGACTCAAATTACACACTCTCTTTTTTTTTTTTTCTTGTAAATAAGATAAAGTGATGCTCCTTTAGGGCTGACTCACTTTGCAGCAACGAGCTGCCTGCCACCCTCCTGTGACTGCTTCCCTTCTTGACTAAGACTTTTGTCAAGGAACTTTACAATTCCTCTTCATCTCCTGTTCACAGAAAGGCTGATTTACCCAGCCTGCTCTTAGTATGGAAACTCCGTTAGGGTCTGGAGCTCCTGGATTAAGCCTGGTTGTTGGATAGCAGATGGTAGCTCTAATTTTTATTCAAGAGGTGCCACGAATGAAACTGGGCAGGGAGGAAAAGTGGGCTGGCTATACAGAGGATCTTATTCTTCTTTTCATCACTTGCTAATGAGGAGGTTTACACTGTCCATTCTGAAAGGACTCTAAGAATCATGTTGTTGTTGTTTGGTTGCCAAGTTGTGTCCTATTCTTTGTGACCCCATGGGCTGTAGTCCACCAGGCTCCTCTGTCCATGGGATTTCCCAGGCAAGAACACTGGAATGGATTGCCATTTACTTCTCCAGGCATCTCCCTGACCTAGGCATCAAACCCAGGTCTCCTGCATGGCAGGAAGATTTTTTCCTACTGAGCTTTTATATGAATTCCCTAAGTCTGTTTGTTGGAGAAAGAACAGCAGAGCAAGCATGAAAAGGAAAGCTTGAGACAAGAATATTTTACTTTCTATTGCATGTTGTCAGCCATTGAAATACTAGTGAGTGAAAGGAATCTTGCTTTCCTTCTAGGATCATATTCATGATTTCTTATATGTTTTCCATGGATGATCTCTCTAGGGGTACAGTTCCTAGGACTTTCTTTAGGAAACACATAAGACTGAGGCTTCCCTGGTGGAGCTAGTGGTAAAGAAACACAGGTCCAGTCCCTGGGTCAGGAAGATCCCCTGGAGGAGCGCATGGCAAACCACTCCAGTATTGTTGCATGGAGAATCCCATGGACAGAGGAGCCTGGCAGACTATAGTCCGTGGGTGTCACAAAGAGTCAAACACAGCTGAAGTGGGTTAGCACACACACACATACACAAGATTATGTGAATAGCATCCTTCCAGCATGACCAGATTTCTTAGCCCATCAGATGAGAGTCTAAGGATGTAGGTCACTGGCCTTCAAAAATAGCAGGCATCTGGCCACATGTGGACCACCTCTGAACCAACCCCATGCCAGCCCTCATGCGTGTGCGATGTCTTCAGTCAAGCCTTAATATTTTAACTTCAACTGTGTGAGCAGTTCTGAATATCTTTGCCTTTTCCATCAGGTTTCATGCTTTAGATGATCAGTCAGGCATCTGATCCAGACCTTCCGCTCAGTCAGCCCTGCCAGGCAGCTCAGCTTGGGTAGCCTCCCAAGGTCTTCCCAACAGCAGATTTTAGCCAAATAAACTTGCAACTTCCTGATGCCAATCGCACACAATCACTGACTTTTCAGCTCCTCCGCTTGTCTGGGAGGGAAATACTTGGATGGGTCAAGGACAAAATTAAGTCCTTGGAAAGTCACACAAGAGGGCTGTGACAATGAGATCTGGGGTTCTAGTTCAGAGGGCTGATGTTGCTCCCTACAGCTGGTGTTCTGGGTGAGCCCTGCTCTTGGGACAGGCTGGTGAGTGGAAAGGAAGCGCTCGTAGTGCCAGTGGGGCTGATAGTCACAGACTTTAAGGAAGAAAGCATTTTTTCCTCCTAAAAGTGAAAATGTTAGCTGCTGTCGTATCCTAGGCCATGGGATTCTCCAGGCCAAAATACTGGAGTGGTTTGCTATGCCCTCTTCAGGGGATCTTCCTGACCCAGGAACTGAACTCAAGGTCACTGTGTCTCCTGCATTGCAGGCAGATTCTTTACCCACTGAGACTCCCTGCTATGGAGAGGTGAAGTTCAGAAGGCAAATGTCACGTTGGGACTCTGAGGAAACGTGCTGGAAACCAGCTGCTCAGCTTTCTGCTGGTCTCCGTCTCAGGCTGGAAAGGGTTTCAGTAGATTAATTAGTCCACATCTCCGGTAGTGCTGTGTGCTCAGTTGCCTCAGTCGTGTCTGACTCTTTGTGACCCCACGGACTGTAGCCCACCAGGCTCCTCTGTCCTTGGGGATTCTCCAGGCAAGAGTACTGGGGTGGGTTGCCATGCCCTCCTCCAGGGCATCTTCCTGACCCAGGGATCAAACCCCTGTCTCTTATGTCTCCTGCATTGGCAGGCAGGTTCTTTACCACTAGCGCCACCTGGGAAACCCCCACCTCCACTAGAGCATTGTTTCAGATTCCACAGTAGAGAATTCATTCAGCACAGTGCTAAGGGTATCTCAGAAGGGGGCACTCTGACCATCCTACAGGTCCTCTGATGACCCACCCTGCCCCTGTGCGATGGTGGCTCTCTTCCTGGCTCCTGTTGATGGCTCCCTGGGTGCCAGGCTCTGTGCTCTGTTACTTCTCTGTATGATTTCATCACTGAACTGGCGAGAGCGATTGCTTCCAGCTTACATGGTGATCATCAGTTGCAAAGCAGTTAGTCGTATCCTAGGCCATGGGATTCTCCAGGCCAAAATACTGGAGTGGTTTGCTATGCCCTCTTCTAGGGGATCTTCCTGACCCAGGGACTGAACTCAAGGTCACTGTGTCTCCTGCATTGCAGGCAGATTCTTTACCCACTGAGACTCCCTGCTATGGAGAGGTGAAGTTCAGAAGGCAAATGTCACGTTGGGACTTTGAGGAAACGTGCTGGAAACCAGCTGCTCAGCTTTCTGCTGGTCTCCGTCTCAGGCTGGAAAGGGTTTCAGTAGATTAATTAGTCCACACCTCCGGTAGTGCTGTGTGCTCAGTTGCCTCAGTCGTGTCTGACTCTTTGTGACCCCACGGACTGTAGCCCACCAGGCTCCTCTGTCCTTGGGGATTCTCCAGGCAAGAGTACTGGGGTGGGTTGCCATGCCCTCCTCCAGGGCATCTTCCTGACCCAGGGATCAAACCCCTGTCTCTTATGTCTCCTGCATTGGCAGGCAGGTTCTTTACCACTAGCGCCACCTGGGAAACCCCCACCTCCACTAGAGCATTGTTTCAGATTCCACAGTAGAGAATTCATTCAGCACAGTGCTAAGGGTATCTCAGAAGGGGGCACTCTGACCATCCTACAGGTCCTCTGATGACCCACCCTGCCCCTGTGCGATGGTGGCTCTCTTCCTGGCTCCTGTTGATGGCTCCCTGGGTGCCAGGCTCTGTGCTCTGTTACTTCTCTGTATGATTTCATCACTGAACTGGCGAGAGCGATTGCTTCCAGCTTACATGGTGATCATCAGTTGCAAAGCAGTTAAGGACCCGTCCAAGTGTTTCAGAGGGTCTTACTCTTGCACCTGGGGCCACCGTGGAGGTAGAACTTGAACCTAGCTCTGTCTAATTCCCAGGCCCGAGCTGTCAGTCCTGACACTGCTGCCTAGACTTACACTGGGCTCATTCTACAAGCTGGTGTTATTCATCTATTGAGCAGGCACTGGGCTAGGTCCCAGGGACACAGACGGAATAAGAGGACGCAGCGTCTGCTCAAGCCCTGCACTCTAATGAGGGGACGTGCAGTAAGCTTCCTTGTGTGCCCTTCCACCGTTATCTTTGTGTCATCTGCAACTGTCTTCCCCGTCTGCCAAATCAGTTCAACTTTCTTGTCTCGGCCATTGAAGCCTCTGCCCTCATCTCTCTGACTGTCATTTCGGTATCACAGGCAGATGGGATGCAAGGAAATCCTGTCTGTGGGTGCAGGGTGAGGAGAGGAAGAAGGGGAAGTGCCAGGGACCCGGAACTGTCGAACAAATGATGTGACAGCAGAAACGGGGAGGGTGACAGCTGGGAAAGAGCAGTTAAGAGCCCCTGGTCAGACTCTGCTCAGGGAGATGGCATACGGAGTGACATCATAATGGCTCACGGGAAAGCTGCTCAGGACCGATGGAGGCCTCTGCAAGGCACCCAGCCTGATGCACATCCTTGTCACGTTCACAAAGACCACTCTTTTGGAAACTGAATCCGTGCTGGTCTTTGCCCAGAGATGCAGTCCTGGGGTGCCATGCAGAGAAAACGAGCTGGCCTGCCTGGTATCTACTTAGCCATGTTGGTGTTGTTATTGTTTGGTTGCTAAGTCATGTCCAAATCTTTGTGACTCCATGGACTGTAGCCTGCCAGGCTCCTCTGGGAGGAGGAAAAATCCATGGGATTTTCCCAGGAGAGAATACTGCAGTAGGCTGCCCTGCCCTCCTTCAGGGGATCTTCTGGACCCGCGGATTGAACCTGCATCTCCTGCATTGGAAGGTGAATTGTTTACCACTGAGCCACCAGGGAAACCCCCACTTAGCCACAGCTCTCACTAATAAACACTTAGAAGAAAAGATTGCAAAAGACTTGGAGTTTGGGTGAGGCTTCCAGAAGCTCATGAGCTGCCCAACTATAACTCCTGAAGATGATGATAAAGATAACACCAGTTAAAATAGCTAATGTTTTATTCAATATTTCGGTGAGTTTCAATTACTCCCAATTATCATTCAACCGCTTTTCTATTTAAAATGATTATTGCCCTTGCAATGAGCTTTGAAACAAATCAATTGTTTGCTGTGATTAGTCATCGCTTCTGCCAGGGGTCTCTCTCTAGTCCTCCACAACTCTGCTGCCTTTCAATTTATGACTGACTAGCAGTTAATGCTGGTTAACCCTTTGTTCCCAGGGTTAGTAACCAAACGAATTCACAGAAGGGGGAAGGAAAAAAAAAGGAGCCCCAGTCACCCTTGAGACAATTATACTCATTAAAAATCAATGGGATCCAATTACGAGCGGCAGGACTCTGACTGAGTTTAAAATGTATTGAACACCGATTCCCAGCCAAGTGACAGAGGCACATCGCAGGGACCAGACAGCTGTGGCAGGAGAGGAGACACTTGGACTGGCTTCTGTGATTAGATTCCGAGCCATTGCCTCCGAGTCATTACCGTCATCTTGTGTTTATTGTGTCATTTCCCTCTATGCTAAGTGTTAAATTAAGAGCAAGGGAAGACGCAAGGAATGAAGATTATCCACCCTCAGATAGAGTTGTAATAAAAAAAAAAGAGAGAGAGACAGTGCCTACAGAACTTGTCATCCGAAAAGGACGTACGCTGCAAGAAACAGGCTCAAACAGGAGGCGTCTGGCAGGCCTCGGGCGCAGTCTTCCCTAACACATTTTTATTGAATCCTACTCTGGCCCTAGGAACCCGGAGATGACTGAGATCACACCTGGCCTCAAGGAACTTGCCGTGCATTTTATGGTTTGTGGCTTCATTTCATTCATCCGATCAGCTACTGGGTTAACAGTGGACTAGATAGGGGCTTTGTTATACAATCTTAGAACAGCAGAGCTAGGGACGGTCATTGGCATTAATAAAATATAGTATCCTTGACACATTGTAATACTTTAGTGACGTTTGTTAACAATTAAATTAGACCACAGAGTTCAAGGAAATGAAATTTAACATTAAAAAAATGCTTTTCCGGAAAGGGCCTTTCAGAGTAAAATTGGATGCCGTGCATTTTATGGTTTGTGGCTTCATTTCATTCATCCGATCAGCTACTGGGTTAACAGTGGACTAGATAGGGGCTTTGTTATACAATCTTAGAACAGCAGAGCTAGGGACGGTCATTGGCATTAATAAAATATAGTATCCTTGACACATTGTAATACTTTAGTGACGTTTGTTAACAATTAAATTAGACCACAGAGTTCAAGGAAATGAAATTTAACATTAAAAAAATGCTTTTCCGGAAAGGGCCTTTCAGAGTAAAATTGGGATTATCATTTATACTTACATTCCCCCCTCAGTGTTTCCATGTGTTAGTATCTGCTTGGTAGTGTTGGGTGTTGGCTTGTTTTATTTATTTATGTTTCCCTTGACTTTATGAGGTATATTTGTCATATAACACTGTACAATTTTGGACTTCCCCTGTGGCTTAGTGGTAAAGAGTCCACCTGCAATGAAGGAGACACAGGAGATGTGGGTTCAATCCCTGGGTCAGGAAGATCCTCTGGAGGAGGAAATGGCAACCCATTCCAGTATTCTTGCCTGGAAAAATCCCATAGACAGAGGAACCTGGCAGGCCACAATCCACAAGGTCTAAAGAGTCAGAGTCGACAGAACATACATACACACATTGTGTAATTTTAAGGTGTACAGCATGATGATTTGATGCACAGATATATTACAAATGGTTACCACAATAAGGTTAATTAGTACATGTGCTCTCACATATAATTTTTGCATGTGTGTGTGTGTGTATGTGTGTGTTTGTAGTGAGAAAGTGTTGGATTTTAGAGACTTGCAAGTACCTAATACAGTATTTTAAACTGTATCACCATGGAAGTTTGTACCCTGTGTCCCATATCGCCCCATTTCCCCACTCTGGCACCCCACTCCAGTATTCTTGCCTGGAAAATCCCATGGACGGAGAAGCCTAGTGGGCTGCAGTCATGAATAAAAAAATGCTTTTCCGGAAAGGGCCTTTCAGAGTAAAATTGGGATTATCATTTATACTTACATTCCCCCCTCAGTGTTTCCATGTGTTAGTATCTGCTTGGTAGTGTTGGGTGTTGGCTTGTTTTATTTATTTATGTTTCCCTTGACTTTATGAGGTATATTTGTCATATAACACTGTACAATTTTGGACTTCCCCTGTGGCTTAGTGGTAAAGAGTCCACCTGCAATGAAGGAGACACAGGAGATGTGGGTTCAATCCCTGGGTCAGGAAGATCCTCTGGAGGAGGAAATGGCAACCCATTCCAGTATTCTTGCCTGGAAAAATCCCATAGACAGAGGAACCTGGCAGGCCACAATCCACAAGGTCTAAAGAGTCAGAGTCGACAGAACATACATACACACATTGTGTAATTTTAAGGTGTACAGCATGATGATTTGATGCACAGATATATTACAAATGGTTACCACAATAAGGTTAATTAGTACATGTGCTCTCACATATAATTTTTGCATGTGTGTGTGTGTGTATGTGTGTGTTTGTAGTGAGAAAGTGTTGGATTTTAGAGACTTGCAAGTACCTAATACAGTATTTTAAACTGTATCACCATGGAAGTTTGTACCCTGTGTCCCATATCGCCCCATTTCCCCACTCTGGCACCCCACTCCAGTATTCTTGCCTGGAAAATCCCATGGACGGAGAAGCCTAGTGGGCTGCAGTCCATGAGGTTGCTAAGAGTCGGACACGACTGAGCGACTTCACTTTCACTTTTCACTTTTATGCATTGGAGAAGGAAATGGCAACCCACTCCAGTGTTCTTGCCTGGAGAATCCCAGGGATGGGGGAGCCTGATGGGCTGCCATCTCTGGGATCGCACAGAGTCGGACATGACTGAAGTGACTTAGCAGCAGCAGCAGCAGCAGCCCCTGGCAACCATATTCTACTCTCTGTTTCTAGGAGTTCAGCTTTTTGTTTTTCTGTTCAATATAATGTTAGCTAATGTGCTTGCCATATATAGTCTTATTAATTTATTCCTTCTATACTGAATTTGTTGAGCGCTTTTATCATGAAAAGCTGTTGAATTTTGTCAAACGATTTTTCTGCATTTTTTTGAGAGGATCACATGATTTTTTATTCTTTATTCCGTTAATGTGGTATATCATATTTATTAATTTCCATATGTTGAAACATCTTCACATCCCAGGGATAAATCCTGCTTGATTGATATATATGGTTCTTTTTATGGCTGTTGGATTCAATTAGCTAAAATTTTGTTGAGAATTTTTCCATCTCATATGGGAAGCAAAGTAAGCAAAGAGAAGAAAAAAGAAAAATATGTGCTGTTTAGAATCCAAGAGAAGTGGATGTTTTATAATAAGGGCAGATGTCTACTTGCCAATGTTACAAAAGACTCCAGACAATTACAGAATGAGATGTGACCTTTGAATTTTAAAATATGGGGATGTGATGCTTGCATTCAGTGAGGTGTTTGTGAGAAAGGTTTGGTTGCAATGGGTTGCAGGATATTAAGATAGTTAGAGTAGCTTTTCTATGAAGGGACAGAAGAAACATGGAATGTTTGACAATTTGATTTCGGGTATAAGGAATCTGAAATCCAAAGTTTTTAATTTCATTTTGTTGTGTTTTAAGGTAGGAGATAGTAGAGAATGTTTGTTTGCTTATGAGATGCTCCAGTAAAAAAAGAAGAAATTAATGCTGCTGGAGACAGTATTAATTGAACTGGAAAATTTCCCAAGAAAGAGGGTATAGCTGAGACCTAGAACGCAAGTGGGAAATTCAGGATACTAGCTGGTTGCAAACATGCATTCATGGGACTTTGGAATGCTTGAACTGATAAAGGTGTTAGAGATCATCAAGTCCAAATTATTCACTTGCTGATTCAGTCCTTCAAGTAATAGGTTTTGATATCTTTCATGCAGCAAGCATGATTGAAATAGAACCTGTGCTCTTGATGCATAAGCACAACCTCCTCTTTTAAATAAGAAAAAATGAGACACAGAACATAGAGTACCTTGCATAAAATATAACTTTTTTTCAGCTAAAGCTAGAATGGAAACTCATGGTGCTCTACTATCAATACATTTTGCTGTTAAAAGCAAACAAACAGTTACAGTAAAATTAGGAGAGGGCTTCCCTGGTGGGTCAGCAGGTAAAATAATCTGACTGCAATGCAGGAGCTGCAGGAAACATGGATTTGATCCTGGATAGGGAAGATCCCCTGGAGGAGGGCATGGAAATCCACTCCAGTATTTTTGCCTGGAAAATCCCATGGACAGAGAAGCCTGGAGGGCTAGAGTCCATAGGATCACAAAGAGTTAGACACAACTGTAGAAGGCAATGGCAACCCACTCCAGTGTTCTTGCCTGGAGAATCCCAGGGACGAGGGAGCTTGGTAGGCTGCCGTCTATGGGGTCGCACAGAGTCGGACACGACTGAAGCGACTTAGCAGCAGCAGCAGCAGTAGCAACTGATCATGCATGCACACAAAACTAAAAGGAGGTAAAATTAAGAGATTTCCCATATACCCCTTGCCCCCCATATTCATAGCCTCCCCTGTTATTAACACGCCCATAATAGTGGTATGTTTATTACAATAAACCTACACTGACACCTTATATTTGCCCAGTTACTAGTTTACATCATAATTCACTCTTGGTGTTGTATATTCTATAGGTTTTGATAAATGTATAATGGTGGGTACACATTTTTATAGTATCATACAGAATATTTTTACTGTCGTAAACATCTGTATTTCATCTGTTCATCCCTTCCCTCCACCCAAGCCCTTGGACTGATCTTTCTACCTGTTTCCACAGTTTCAACTTTCCCTGAATGTCATATAGTTGGAATCATACAGTGTGTAACCTTTTCAGATTGGCTTTTTTCACTTAGTATTAATAATATGCATTTAATTTCTTCCATGTCTTTTCATGGTCATTTTTCTTTCAGTTTACCATCCAACCACCTAACTCAGAGCCTCACTTCCTCACTGACTACACAGGTATGTAATACAGTAAGCACTGATGAAACAAGTTCTATGTTGGGTTGCAAAACAAATGAATAAGACACCCACAAACACACACTCTCATGGGGGAGATACTATGATGCATCAAAGAAACTTTGTGAAGATAGAATGAAAATAATTTGGGATCTCTCCTGAGAACAAGCCTTTCCAATAAGCATAAATTATATACTGTGTTACTTTTATATGAACATAAGAAGTCAGACTACTTGATAGAAATTCAATAATGTTCATCTTGATTCCTTCAGGACTTGAGAGTAGGCTCTGGTCTAACAGTCAGTAATGAATTGTCCAAGTAGACATGTGTACTGATAAAGCAAAAGACTTTATTAGGAAGCAATGCCCCTGGCAGAGAGCAGCAGGGTAAGGGAACCCAGGAGGACTGCATCCCCATATGGCTCATCACAGTCTCAGGTTTCATGGTAATGAGGTCAGTTTCTGGGTTATCTCTGTCCAGTCATCTTCCTTGCAGATATTCGATCTGACTCAGGGTCCTTCCTGGGAGAAGGCAGTGGCAACCCACTCCAGTACTCTTGCCTGGAAAATCCCATGGATGGAGGAGCCTGGAAGGCTACAGTCCATAGGGTCGCTGAGAGTTGGACACGACTCAGCAACTTCACTTTCACTTTTCAATTTCATGCATTGGAGAAGGAAATGGCAACCCACTCCAGTATTCTTGCCTGGAGAATCCCAGGGACTGGGGAGCCTGGTGGGCTGCAATCTATGGGGTCGCACAGAGTCAGACATGACTGAAGCGACTTAGCAGCAGGGTCCTTCCTGAGGGTGTACACATATCTCAGTCAAGATTCTGGCAGGTTGGGAGACATATGGTGTCCCCTTCCTTTTGCCCCTCCCAGATTCTCCCAGTTAGTTTTCTGTGGCAGCTCTGTGTTCCTTGTTGGGACCTCTTGTTCTCTTGTTGCAAGACAACTCATGCAAGTGGTTATCACTGTGTCTGGCCAAGGTGGGTGGTTTCAGCCAATAGTTCCCTAACAGTTATGTAGAATTATTGTGTCAAAGATATCAAATGTTAGATCATTGCATCATGCTGACACTGAGAATCTTTGTAATTAATAATCATTTCTTTCTAAGCTTGGGCTGTCATTAAATAAAAAGGTCCATTTTTCAGATTTTGAATATCTCATACATATTCCTATGCCTTATTCTGAAAGCCTTTCCTCTTTTCTATCTTTTCAAACTCTGTAAAGCCTCATTCAAGTAACTCATTCACAGAAAACTTCCTCTCTCCTCTAGCTGTAGTAAAATACTAATAGAATACTGCTAATTTATTTTCTGGCATTTACCTATGTTTTTAAATCTATTAAGCTGGTATGACTGTAAACTCCTCAAACATCAAATTGCATATTACTTTCAGACACCCCCAAAGGCCAACCATGCCTTTGGGGAGGTGAAAAGTGGTTGGATATTGACTATGATTGTTTCTTATTTTCATGCAGTTTTTATGGAACAATGCAGTAATTGTATACTAGACTGTAATATGGTGATTTGTGATAAATATATATTTAGTATTTGTCCCCATTTCTGGCATGTGTAAGTGTGCTTAGTCAAGTCAGTCTGACTCTTGGCCCCCTTTGAACTGTAGCCTGCCATGTTCCTCTGTCTGTAGGATTTTTCAGGCAAGAATCCTAGAGTGGGTTGCCGTTTCCTCCTCCAGGGGATCTTCCCAGCTCAGGGATTGAACCCACATTTCCCGTGTCTCCTGTGTTGCAGGCTGATTCTTTACCTGCTGAGCCATCTGGGAAGCCCGCTGGAGAAGGGATAGGCAGATGTATTTAGGAGAGCTCCTAAAACTCTTGGAATTCCCTAAGTGATGAGAGCAATGAAGGTGTCTTTTCTATGTTAATGAGGTGATTTTTGGAAAACACTTAAGGATGAAGGTGGGTTGACAGTGTCACCAACCACGTGATTAGCGTTGGAACTTTCAGTGCTACTCCCAGACATCTGGGGAAGAGAGAGGAGCTGGAGATTGGAATCAACTGCCAATGGAAAATGGGTTAATCATTCATGCCCAGGCAATGAACCCCCATGAAAACCTAGAAGGAGTGGTTTGGAGAACTTCCAGGTTGGTGAACATGTTTGATGGGAGAGTGGCATGCCTAGAGGGGCACCATTTCCCGCGCCTTGCCCTGTGCATCTCTTCCATCTGGTTTTTCCTGAGTTACATCTTTTTAAAATAAACTGGTAATCTAGTGAGTAAACTGATTTTCCTGAGTTCTGTGATCCATTCAAACAAATTTACCTTATACAAAGAGGGGTTGTTGATGCCTTCAGATTGTAGCTGTTGCTGCTGCTGCTAAGTCGCTTCAGTCTTGTCAGACTCTGTGCGACCCCATTGATGGCAGTCCACTAGGCTCCTCTGTCCCTGGGATTCTCCAGGCAAGAATACTGGAGTGGGTTGCCATTTCCTTCTCCAATGCATGAAAGTGAAAAGTGAAAGTGAAGTCGCTCAGTCATGCCCGACTCTTAGCGACCCCATGGACTGCAGCCCACCAAGCTCCTCTGTTCATGGGATTTTCCAGGCAAGAGTACTGGAGTGGGGAGCCATTGCCTTCTCTGCAGCTTGTAGCTAGTCGTTTAGAATTACAAGGAACAACCTGGCCTGGCAACTGGCATCTGAAAGAGGAGTGGTGTAGGGAGAAAGCAATTTGGCCAAGATAGTGGTGGTCAGGCTCTGTTTCCCCACAGCCTCTCATTCTTGCCACACATTTTGTAAATAATGGTTATGTAACAGCAGAAGGCTGAGCGCCAAAGAATTGATGCTTTCAAACTGTGGTGTTGGAGGTTTTTGAGAGTCCTGTGGACTGCAAGGAGGTCAAACCAATCAATCCTAAAGGAAATGAACCCCGAATATTCATTGTAAGGATTGATGCTGAACCTGAAGCTTTAATACTTTGACCACCTGATGCAAAGAGCTGACTCACTGGAAAAGACCCTGATGCTGGGAAAGATTTAAGGCAGGAGGAGAAGGGGAGAACAGAGGATCATATGGTTAGATGACATCACCAACTTCGTGGACATGAGTTTGAACAAGCTCCAGGAGATGGTGAAGGACAGGGAAGCCTGGTGTGTTCAGTCCATGGGGTTGCAAAGAGTCAGACATGACTGAGCAGCTGAACAACAGCAGCTGAGAGCATCTGTAGCATACATGTCACTATGTACTTGCTTGGCCATGGACCATTTTTGTTCTGTATGTCTATATAAGCTTCACCTGAGAACCCCCTGCAACTGTGCCAGATATTAGAGAATCAACATGTCTGTAGTTCCCACAGCTCCTCAAATATCCTTCTAGGGTCCCTGCTCATGCCTTGCCTACGCTGGGTTCAGTGAATAGTGTGAACAGTGTGAACAGGGAGACAAGTAGGCAGTGTTTTGGGATTGAGCCCTTAAGGTATGAAATCTGACCCTATCTCCATGTATTTTGTACAAGAATTGAGTTAAATTTGTGGACTCCCAGCAGGTGTCACAAAGAATTATTGTAGGGAAAAACTTCTGCTCATTTGGTGACCAGAAGTGTTGGGAGTGAGGTATTTTGTGTGCATACTAAAGGAAGCTCACAGGAAAGAAACACAGGATACAGAAGAACTGGGTTTTTCCCCCTTATGTAGGAAGGAAAAAAATGTATTTTTTTTATTTTATAGACTTTGCTGGGGTGTGTGTGTGCTAAGTTGCTTCAGTCATGTCTGACTCTTTCCAGTCCTATGGACCACAGACTGCCAGGCTCCTCTGTCCATGGGATTCTCCAGGCAACCAAACTGGAGTGGGTTGCAGTGCCCTCCTCCAGGGAATCTTCCCAACCCAGGGACTGAACTTCTGTCTCATGTCTCCTGTGTTGGCAGGTGGGTTCTTTACCACTAGCACCACCTGGGAAGAATGTACCTAGAGACACTGAAATTTCACAAAATCTAAGTTAAAACTGTTTTGCTGATGTTAATCACACATGATTTGCAAATGGTGAGTCAGCAGAGTCCAACTTCATAGACTTGGGTGGCATAAATTAAAAAAGGTAACCGACCTCCCAAACAGCTCAGGTGACCATTCCTCTCCCCACCCCTGAAACTCTGGCCAATGAGTCAGCCAGTGTTTTCATACAATAGCATGTGAACTGTTGGTTCATTGGAAAAAGTTCCATCTAAAGGCCAGCATTCTCCCAACAAGAGATAAATTATGAGGAATCCATGAAGGTGAGAAACTCCAGAATGAGTAGACAGTTGGGTTAGAGGTTGGGGAAGATATGGCAGCTGAGGTTAAGAAGAGGTGATTTACAACTAATGTAGAATGTCATGTACAATAACCAGATCAAGAATAGGGACTGTGTAACACATGGAAGGCTTCCCAGCTGAGCTTCAGGAGAATTAGTCTTCTACTGATGTGTGGCATGGCTTGGAGAGAGAAAAAACTGGAAGTCTGGGAAATAGGGGGAAATTAGAAAATGTTTTATGATACATTGAAAACAAAACATAACAAGTGATTGTTCATAAAAATCATAGTGAACACAGTGCTTAGAAGAAAATGGATATATTCACATGCCTATATTTTCAAAGAAAAAAAATATCAAATCAATAAGTTAACCCCCAAGAATCTAGGAAAAGAGCAAATTGATCTAAAACAAACAGAAGGAAAAAATAAAGATGGGCATGGAGATAAATGAAAGAGTGAATAGAATAACAGTAGAGAAAGTAAGTAAAACAAAAGTTGGTTCTCTGAAAATATTAACGAGATTAGAAAAGTGTAACTAGTCTGACCAAATGAAAATTACTAAATTACTCAAATTACTAAATCAAGATTTCACATGAATAAAAGTGATCAGAAGTGAATACTGTAAACGGTTTTATGCCAACAAAATGGATAATCTAGATGAAATTAACAAGTTTCTAAAAACATTTAAATTACCAAAACTAAATCAAGAAAAAATAGAAAAATCTGGATAGAACTTTAACAGGTAAAGAAATTAAATAATAATAAAAACAACTTTCAACAAAGAAAAGTTCAGGACCAGATTATTTTATTGGTGAATTCTACCAAACTTAAAAGTATGAATATGAATTCTTCACAATCTATTCCGAAAAAAAGAGGAGGAAGAAATACTTTTCCAGTGATTCTGTGAAGCCAGGATATCCTGATACCAAAACCAGAAAAAAAAAAATCACAAGAAAGGAAAATTACAGGCTAGTATCTTTCATAATGGAGAAGGAAATGGAAACCCACTCCAGTATTCTTGCCTGGGAAATCCCATTGGCAGAGAAACCTGGTGGGCTACAATCCACCCGATGGGCTACAGTCTGTGAGGTCACAAAATGTCAGACACGACTGAATGACTAAATCACCACCACCAGCATCTTTCATGAATATAGACATTAAAATCCACATCCAAAGACTAGCAAACTGGTTAACTTGGAAGATGGCGGAGGAATAGGATGGGGAGACCACTTTCTCCCCCACAAATTCATCAAAAGAACATCTCAACGCTGAGTAAAACCTACAGGACAACTTCTGAATGCTGGCAGAGGACATCAGGCATCCAGAAAAGCAGAACATTGTCTTCAAAAACAGGTAGGAAAAATACAAAAGACCAAAAAAGAAACAAAGGAGGTAGGGAGGGAGCTCCGTCCTGGGAAGGGATTCCTATCCCGGGAAGAGAGTTTTAAGAAGAGAGAAGTTTCCAAACGTCGGGAACCACTCTCACTGCTGAATCTGTGGCAAATCTTGGAAGCACAGAGGACAACAAAACAGGGAAGAAAAACAAATGGGTGATTAAGACCAACAGATTAGGAGCCCGATGGTAACTCCCCCAGCGGAGAAGCAGAGCAGACGCCTGCATCCGCCACTAGCAAGTGGGGGCTGGGCAAGGAGGTGCGCGAGACACGGGTGGCAGCGCTTCATAAGAATCAGCGGAAACGCCCGCGTGTAACCAGAGCGAACTAACTCGGGCTAGCACACCAGACTGTGGGACAGTTACCACGCGAAAAGCTCTAACATAAGACACTGCCAGGACTGTGCACAGAACAAAGGACGGAACAGAAATAAGGTGATTAAGACCAACAGATTAGGAGCCCGATGGTAACTCCCCCAGCGGAGAAGCAGAGCAGACGCCTGCATCCGCCACTAGCAAGTGGGGGCTGGGCAAGGAGGTGCGCGAGACACGGGTGGCAGCGCTTCATAAGAATCAGCGGAAACGCCCGCGTGTAACCAGAGCGAACTAACTCGGGCTAGCACACCAGACTGTGGGACAGTTACCACGCGAAAAGCTCTAACATAAGACACTGCCAGGACTGTGCACAGAACAAAGGACGGAACAGAAATACCCGGCTGCAGACCATCCCCTGCTGGCAACAGGCAGCCAGAGCCATAAGGACTGGAGCATGGCAATCGCAGCCCTGGAGAGACTTTACTGACCAAACTGCATGCAGGCTTCTGTGCTAACTAAGACTTCTTGGGGTGCTGAGCAGTCAAAATTTGCCTGACGAAAGGTGCCAGGGCTACACCCAGAAAACTGAGCAGCAGAAACAGGCAATAAGCCACGCGATTGCGCTCACCAAACACCTGAGCTGCTCGGTCCGGGGAAGGGCACAAAACGCAGGCCCAATCGAATCTGCGACTACCTGGGCGCCGAGCCTGAGAGGCTTAGACCAGGAAGGTGCATGCAGCCTAGGGCCGGCCTCAGACGCTTCCCGGCGGAGAAACATAGAGCATGAGAAGTGTTCGCCGGGTGTAGGGGCAGGCCCAGCGGGGCTGAGACACTGTGAATACACGCCAGAGCTATTTGGTAGCAGCATCCTTCCCTCCCCACAGCGCGACTGACCAAGTGAGCCTTAATTTAAAAAAAAGAAAGAAAGAAAGAAAGAAAAGTGACTTCCACCACCCCTCTTGGGTCAGGGTGGAAATCAGACACTGAAGAGGCCAGCAAACAGAAGAAGCTAAACAGGGGGGCGGGGGGCTGCATGGCATGGCTCATAGCTTCATTGAGTTTTCCAAGCCCTTTCACCATGACTAGGTTGTGAGTCATGAAGGGGAGATCATCTGGAGGAAGTCTTAAATATAATAACTCTCCAGGAGACTAAAATGTCTGATTATCTGGTCCAATCAATATGACACAATTTAAAAAGCAACTCTTGCTCTCATATAGTTTCTATTTCTTTTCATTTTCATTTTGAAAGCAAAAGGGACATTTTTTAGTATCTTCTGTACTACAATGATGGCACAGCTTTAAAATTGGCTATAGCTGAACTGATATTTCTCATATTTTTCAGACTCTTTCCTTGTATAGAGTCTGAATTTCTATGTCTTATTTATTGGATAATTCACCACTCACCAATTCCAGCATCTCGTGTGCATATGAGAGCCCTGCTAATTACCGATCCGAAGCATTCATTAAACTATTCTGAAACATGACAAGCACCACTCTATCACATAAAATAAGGGCACAGGGTACACATGCATGCTTGCTTGTTTAGTGGTAATACGGATTTTAGTGTGCACTTGTCAACCGCTTTAGGTTTTCATTATTGTCCTGCTTGCCCTAATTCAGTGATGCATCATCTTCCTGCATTTGTCTAAATCAGTTCAGCAGCAGATAAATCAAAGCTTTTCTTGCCCTTGCCCTTCCAAGCTGTTCAAATCATCCATCTGACCATGGAAGAAAGGAAATAATCACTTCCTTGGAAGAGGAAAATACCCGCATTAACTCTATAGTAAACCACTTCTGCCTCAATGTGTGCAAATATACACGTGCACGAGTGGGTGCACATACACCTACACACGGGTGTCGTACACCTTCGGGCAGGTTCCGAAAGAAAAACTTCAAAGCCTCAAAATGTTGAGCTTTTTTTTTTTTTCAGATAAAGAAAGCCATTTTCAATTCTCTTCTTTAAAGAAGAGTATAACCTCCATTTCAAAAGCCATATAAGAGCCCTTTTTGTGTGTGTTATCTTCATGAGCTGTAGGAGTGGAAATTAATTGGTCCTTTAACTGGCAGTTCCTTTGACAGACAATACACCCTGGCATCTGGAGATCTAATACATTTTTCTCTTTGTGGTTCAACAGAGGAAGGATCCTAAGCCAGGACAGACTTCCTGGGAAGACCTAAAGAAGGCAGCACCCTTCTCTTGCTCCTTTTATTCCCTTTCTCAAACCCATTCTCACTTCGATATTTTATTTTACTTTTTTTTGCTTTTCAAGCTTTTGCTTCTTATTCTAAGAAGTCTGGAGAAGGCAATGGCACCCCACTCCAGTACTCTTGCCTGGAAAATCCCATGGATGGAGGAGCCTGGTGGGCTACAGTCCACGGGGTCGCTGAGGGTCAGACACAACTGAGCGACTTCAACTTTTCACTTTCATGCATTGCAGAAGGAAATGGCAGCCCACTCCAATGTTCTTGCCTGGAGAATCCCAGGGACGAGGAGCCTGGTGGGCTGCCGTCTATGGGGTTGCACAGAGTCGGACACGACTGAAGCGACTTAGCAGTAAAAGAAGCACAATGCAGTCATACATTCTATTTATTTCAAGTCATAATTTTATTAAAAAGAGCACCCTCCTCACTTCACTTACTCCATTATATACATTTTTATGCATATGCTGTCCCTTGTTTGAAAGACTGTTTTTAGAGCAGTTTTAAGTTCACAACACAATTGAGAGGACGGTACAGAGATATCCATACATCCACTACCTCAACAGTGTACAGCCTCCCCCGACAGCAACATCACCACAGCACTTGTACATTTGTTACAATGGATGAAACTGCACTGACACATCATAATCAGCTGTGTTTATATCCAAGTTCATTCCTTGTGTTGTACATTCTGTGGGTCTCAAGAAATGTATCTTTCATATAGTATTATACAGAGTATTTTCACAGTCCTAAAATCCCTATTTTCTGCCTGTTTATACCCCAATCCCACCCCTAGCAATCATGGATCTTTTTACCTCTCCACAGTTTTGCTTTTTCCAGAATTTCATATGACTGGAATCAACAGTATGGAGTCTTTTCAGATAACCTTCTTCCACTTAGAATATTATGCATTTAAGTTTCCCCTGTCTTCTCATGGCTTGATACCTCATGATCATTTTGTTCTAAATAATATTTTCACTGGCTGAACACATCACATAATATTTATCCATTCACTTACTTTAGGACATCCTTGCTTCTAGGTTTTGATGATTATGGATAAAGTTGCTACAGACATCTGTGTGCAAGTTTTTATGTGTATGTGTTTTCAACTCCTTTGGGTAAATACCAGGGAGTGTGATTGCTGGATCACATGGTGATAGATATGTAGTAAGAAATCGCCACCAAACTATCTTCCAAAGAAGCTACACTATTTTGGATTCCCACCAGTAATGAATGAGAGTTCTTGCTTCTCCACTTCCTCATCAGAAATTGATCATCTCAATGCACCTTTTTTATTTTTTATATAAATTTTCTCAACCATAAGTCTAATTTTTGAAAAGTTAACTGATAAAAGTAATATATACTTTCTTTAAAGTTTTCCTATGATGTGTCTGTGGGTGTGATATTACATACATGCAAACATATATATTCTCTCTCCTCTGGTTCTAGAGGACTTTTTTCTGATTCTTCGGCCATTTTTTTAAAATTCTTTATAATTTCCTCAACAATACCCCTAGGCTCATTGCCCCTGTATTATTCCTTTTGTATACTAATTCACTCTTCTCTTTCTTATCCTAAGAAATTCTGTCCTAATACTTCATTGGACATCACTCAGAGGAGTGAAAACCTGGATAAGCCTAGAGGTTTGCTTCCTCCTTTGATCTGTTAGTAGTTAAGAGTGAGTTGGCTCAACACCTCTGAGTTAGCTCAAGAGAACAGGCTGATATAAATGCCTGAGTTCCAGAGGTTTCTCTTTCTAACAAAGCCACTTCTCTGATTGGGAAGCGCAGCTCTCACCTGTTCCTCCAGTTCCCGTAATGCATACAGCATCACAGGTCCCAGGTTTCTCTCTGTGGACTGTTGCCATGGAGCACGCAGTCCGCATGCCTCATACAAGCTGTGGGATCATGAGATTTTGATGGGTTGTGTGCACACTGCTACTTCTCTGCTTCTGTTTTTCCTCAGCAAGGGATCCCCCATTGGTTCTGCTGGTCTAGTTCTTGACCCTTACTTACATAGTCATTTCAGTCTCTAGCTGGTGACACTTTCTTTGGCTTCCCATGAGGCATCCCTCACCATCTAGAGGAGTGGCGTATAAACTATTGTACAAGATTCTCAGGCTAGTCCCAAAGCCAGTATCCTAGTAGCATTAAAGTTCATTTTACACAATGATCTTGTTTCTGACTCAAGTAGTTTTCTGAAAACATCCCTCACAAGAAATCTATCAAGGCAAATTCCATTCTTAAAAGAATTTGGGAGATTCTGAGCACAGAACCACATGAGTGAGGAATGCGGTTTTTGGCTCACCATTGTTATCTGCGAATTAAGGATATTTGACTCTGGCTACACAGATTCCTGCCCTTGTTGTCCCTTTGCATGCATGCTAAGTCACTTCAGTCGTCTTTGACTGCCACCTTATAAAGTAGTCTACCAGGCTCCTCTGTCCATTGGATTCTCCAGGCAAGAATACCGGAGCAGGTTGTCATGTCCTTCTCCTGGAGATTTTCCTGACCCAGGGATTGAAACTGCATCTCTCTCTGAAATCTCTTGCATTGGCTGGCAGGCAGGCTCTTTACCAGTAGTGCCATCTAGCAAGCCCTGTTGTCCCTTTACCAGTTGGTTTGTTCTCTTAATTTGGGGCAAGTACATATGTGTAGAGGAGTTATGCTGTCTAGGTTGGTCATAGCCCCTAGACATAGCATGTGTATAAGGGGTAGGGTGGGATGATAGCATATGCTAGTAACAATTCTAATGTTTTTCAAATGGTTGAAATAGATATTTAGAATATTCACCAGTTGTTGCCGGTTGCTTCTAAAAATATTTAGAATTTTTCAAATAACCAGACACAATAGAAAGTCACAAAGTTATCATGCATTCTTTTATATAAAAAAGCCCCAATTAAAAATATAGCTAGAGGTGGCAAACATAAAATAAAAATTAAGTAATAGTCTGTACTTGAAAGCAGTTTAAACAAAGATACCAGAAACTCACCAAATATTTTATGTACTACAGGATACTCAAGGCAATACAATTCCTTATTCTTTATATGTTTCAATGAAATCTTATAGCAGCACATGTTCTACACAATTTAGTCAGAAATCTCAGAGGATTCAGAAATATAATCATGGGAAGACTGTTTTTCCAGAATGAAGACTCGGCAAGAAGTGAAAAGAAAATAAATGGATTACAACAAGCATACTAAAAAGGAAAAATAATGTTAGATCAACTTCCCTAAGAAACTAGTGATAAAGGAATAGATTTTTATCTGCTATTTTAATGTGATTTGTTGGGTTTTTTATTTCCAAATAACATTTGCAGTTCAAAAAATAAGATAATATCAAATAAAATTCTTTTCCAGTTTGTCTCAGGAGAGCTTAGTATTACAAAATAGCAATAACAAACAATAATGTATTTCAGGACTTAGGGTTGATTTATTAAGAGATTCAAATTATAGAAATCTAAAAAGAGAGGTGGAGACAAAGGGTATGGTACATTAATAGTTCTTTGTAAGTAGCAATCATTCCTAATGGGAAAATAATTTAATTAACATAAAAGCATTGAACAATTAGTGGCCCTTATCTGGCTCAGAATCCATGAACTCAATTATCACTAGTCATCCCATTAGTTAAGGTTAAAACTGAGAAACTTTGGGAACTGTAGACAGGAATGTGATTCAGCTTCAGTGTTTGCCAAGTTTGAACACAAAGTATCAGGTAAAGGAGAGCCACTTGCCAGCCCGTGTTTTCACTGCTGCTTATGTTACAGCTAAAATTGTACCATTGATGCCAACAAACTGTGGTAAGGCATCCAGCGGCAACTGAAAAATGTGGAGGTCGAGGGGTATGGTTTATTTCACTTTGAGAAGTGAAGTTTTTGGAAGACAGTTACGACAGGCTGAAAAATTTCTCAACCTACATATTCCACAGTACTTTCTCTTAGCCTCTTTGAGAGCCAACCTGAAGACCCTTGGTGCCTCTGTGATGACGTTGGTTTAGAAATCATGATTGGCAAGAGCAAATGTAGAGAGTGTCAGGGATGGGGGTGTGAGTGGACAGGTAAAGGAAGTACTTCTAAGATCCTTCATTAAAAAAATGGTGTCAGTGTCACCACCCCATCATAAAGAGAGTGTTGCCAGACAGGTTAAAGATTTTGGTCATTCTCCTAAAAGCAACAGGGAACCCTGCAAAAAATTGATGTGATGTGACTCTATCTCACTGAGGATTTATTTGTTGAGTCTGAAAATAGTCAGATACTTGAAAGCATGCAGTCTGTCCAACAGATGGGCCTTTGGAATTCTGCCATGATTTTTGTATGGCCAGCAAGCCCAGACTGTCATCCCCTTAGGCATCGTGACATGTGCTGCTTGTGCAAGATAACGTGCCCACAATAGAGGTTAGTAAATACGTTGGCACTCACGAAACCAAAGCAGAGAAACATAGTCCATCTGGATGTCATTGCCACACAAGGTTCAGAAAAGAAGACAAAATCACGATAATGACCACAACGCCCTTTAGAAGCCTGTGTGCATCAAGTCCACATTCCCGGCAATGTTGCAGAGAGGGTGGGACCTCCACAGGGATAATTCTGGCCACTCTGATACCTTTTCAGTAAAACAACATGTATAGGATCTTCTTAGCCCCTCAAGCCTGGCCTACCTATTTACTTGTGTCCAAAGTTGGGGTTTCAAATAAAATTAAGAAGCACTTATTTGAAAAGTGGAAGAATCAGGAATCAGGGGAGCAAAATTCTTGAATTACAGAGCATCACTTTTCAGATTCAAACTAATCAACAACCATTCTATAATAAATTGCTCCTCTTTAGGCTTATTATAATTTTTTAAATAATCCATGTGCTTAGGTTAAAATTAGTGGGTAGTATTTCCATTTTAGCTTGGCTAACATATATTTTCTTTATCATATTTCCCCTTACATTAACTGTACAAATTCATGCTTTGGGAGTTTTTATAATTAATAGAAAAATAGCCTTTCCCCAAAATCCCTTAAATAAATAAATGCTCTATTTTAAAAATAATTACCAAAGGCCAAAATCACAGCTTGAACCAAGGCACTCAAAGACAAAGACTCTCTTTTGATTTAACCTGAGTCAGGCTCCTCTTAGCCCATTTCTCTGCTAAGGCTCTGTCCTTGGCCTGCTTAGTCCAGTTTTAACAAGAATTCTGCCAGATTAGTTTAATGGAAATCTCCCACTCTCAATATCTGACCAAATTCCTTATCCCCCATCCTGGATACCTTATCACCCTGACCCGCCTTCAGCAAGAATCCTGTGAGTTTACCTCTGATGGCTCCCCCTCACTAATTGTCTATCACTAACCCCACCCTGCTTTTTTGCACTAAATCTCCATTTGTCTTTGTTGCATGTGGAGTGAGTCTGATCTTTCTTCCCTGCTGCAAAGTCCCCACATTGAGTTGAAGCTCTCTTGAATAAAGTCTTCCTTCCCATTTTTAACAACCATCATAAGTAACTTTTTCTCTAACACCAGGATTCTTCAAAATTCACACAGTAATGATCAGAGAATGTTCTGAGAGAAAAATCCTCCCCATCCTGACTGCAAATCAGGAATGGTTATCATACATATGCCAGAGCCCTGAATAAATTTCAGCTGGATGCAGACCCTATGGTGTAAACTGATGAAAGGCAGGGACCACCGTTGTCAGCACCCCTTGGAGAGCACAGCGGCATGAAATTAGTGGAAAGGGACACCAACACTTGTAAGAGCCGGAGCTGCAGTAACGAGATCAAAGTAACGAGAAAGGTCATGGAAAAGTTTGGCACTTTTGTTCCTCTGGCCTCTACAGCAAGGTGAGCACACTAGTTAGAGAAACAGGCTTAAGAGAAGCTTTCTCAGGAAATACTGTCCATATCACTGTCTTTGAAAACCTCTCAGCTGTGGTCCTGGTCCAGCTGCCCCCCCTCCAACCCCCAAAACTGCTAAACCTATGATAGTTGTCTCTACTTTACTTCTTTCTCCACATTCTAAATTGAGAAATCTTTCTATAAAAATCATGAGCAGAAAACACACATCAATCATTTTAAGAGCCCAGCCTAATCCTACTTTAAAAAGTCAATGAGATAATTTCTTATAAGGCTAATCATATACTTATCGTGTGACCCAGAAATCCCACTCACCAGCATTTTCCCATGTCATTAGTCTCCCATGGCTGCTATTACAAATTATCATAAATTTAGAGGCTTAAAAACAACCCAACCTTATTATCTTACAGTTCTGTAGGTCAGAAATTCACAGATCTCACAGGGCTAAAATGAAGGTGTTAGCAAGGCTACATTTCTTTCTATGATTTCAAGAGGAAAATCTGTCTCCTTGCCTTTTTAGCTTCTGGAGGCTGCTTGTATTCTTTGCCACTTCTTTCTTCAAAGGTAGTAACAGCAGATAAAGCCCTTCTCAAGCTGCTACTTCTCTAGTTCCCTACAACAGTTAGGAAAGGTTCTCTGCTTTAAATAACTTATGTGATTTGGTTGGGTCTACTTGGAAACATCAGGTTAGACTCTAATTAAGGTCAGCTTATTAGGAACTTTAATTCCATCTGCAATCTCAATTTCCTTTTGCTGTGTTATATAGTATATTCACAGGCTTCCCTGGTGGCTCAAGTAGTGAAGAATCTGCCTGCAATACAGGAGCTACAGGAGACACAGTTTCGATCCCTGGGTCAGGAAGATCCCCTGAAGGAGAAAATAGCAACCCACTTCAGTATTTTCACCTGGAGAATCCCATGGACAGAGAATCATGGTGAACTGTCATCCATGGATCACAGAGTCAGACACGACTGAAGCGACTTAGTATGTATAGCATATTCAAAGGTTTGAGGATGAGGGGATGGGCATCTCTGGAGCCATTGTTCTACTGCTACAATCCAAGAGAAATGAACATACATGTCCACACAAAGGCTTGTATTCAAATGTTCATGGCCATTTTATTCATAAAAGCTGATAACTAGAAGCAATCCAAATGTCATCACTGGTGAATGGGTAAACAAATTGGGATACATCCATATAACAGAATATACTCTGCATTAAAAAATAAACTACTGATACACACAGCACGAATAAACCTCAGATGAATTATGCTGTGTTAAAGACACTAGATATACAAGGGTATATATGGTATAAGTCCATTTTGTATAAATTTCTAGGCAAAGCAAAATCATAGGGATAGAAAACAGATGATAGCTGCCAGAGAGAAGGAGAATAGATTTACCACAAAAGTACACAAAAGAACTTTTTGAAATAATGGGCATGGTTTATATCATGAGTGTTGTGGTGACACAATCATATACATTTGCCAAAACTTGATAGGTCATACCTTAAAACTGGTGAAGTTTATTGCATATAAATAAACTATTTAACTATATAACATGTATAATAAAATATAAATTAAAATAAATATATAAATAGAATAGAAGTGATCTTTAAAAGTCATTAAGAGGACAATCATAACTTCCTAGTTCAATGCAGTTCAGTCACTCAGTCACGTCTGACTCTTTGTGACCCCATGGACTGCAGCACGCCAGGCTTCCCTGTCCATCAACAACTCCTGGAGATTACTCAAACTCGTGTCCATTGAGTTAGTGATGTCATCCAACTATCTCATCCTCTGTCGCCTCCTTCTCCTGCCTTCAATCCTCCCCAGCATCAGGGTTTTTTCCAATGAGTCAATTCTTTGCATCAGGTGGTCAAAATATTGGAGCTTCAGCTTCAGCCTCATCCTTTCCAATGAATATTCAGAACTGATTTCCTTTAGGATTGACTGGTTTGATCTCCTTGCAGTCCAAAGGACTCTCAAGAGTCTTCTCCAACACCGTTGGAGAAGTTTTTCAAAAACTTCAATTCTTCAGTGCTCAGCTTCTTAGTAAGAAAGAGTAAAGAGGCATGAGGCCCATGAAAAATTCTGCAACTCAAAAGATATATACAAAAGAACAGAACTTGTAAACTGACTTCCTCTACAATTGGTTTTCTAAAAATATATTAAAAAATCATCAAATAATATCTGTTGTTTATTTTCACCTAGAGACACTGCACCTATAAAAGAAGAGGAAAATATTGTGAAAAAGAAAAATCTAAGACGAGAAACTGGACAGATAGATTTAAAAGGCAATGTAATATTGAAATTAAAATCCAGAGAAGACACTTGTCTCCAGGTGAACTAATTTATTCATTCATTTACTTGGTGATTATCTCTTCCCTCAAGATGACCTGTGAGCTCCCTGAGCACGAGAACCTTGTTTTCTGTGTTCATCTTGTAGCCCTTGGTACCCTTGCGTTTGGCCAGATCTCCATAATACTGGTTGATTTAAAGAATGCACAATTTAAAAATAGAAAAAAATAAAATGAGCTATTACACAAAATGAAGGAAACCAGCTCTTCCATAGGAAGTCAATGCCACTACTAGAGAAAGAAAGCCAAAGCCATGCCCTCACTGTTTCACTGGCAAACTCTGAGAGACCTTCTGAATTCAAGTAGGCAGCACCCTGTGTATGTGGCCTTTAACAGAAGCAGAAGATATTAAGAAGAGGTGGCAAGAATACACAGAAGAACTGTCCAAAACAAGATTTTCATGACCAAGATCATATTGATGGTGTGATCACTCATCTAGAGCCAGACATCCTGGAATGTGAAGTCAAGTGGGCCTTAGAAAGCATCACTATGAACAAAGCTAGTGGAGGTGATGGAATTCCAGTTGAGCTATTTCAAATCTTAAAAGATGATGCTGTGAAAGTGCTGCACTCAATAAGCCAGCAAATTTGGAAAACTGAGCAGTGGCCACAAGACTGGAAAAGGTCAGTTTTCATTCCAATCCCAAAGAAAGGCAATGCCAAAGAATGCTCGAACTACCACACAATTGCACTCATCTCACATGCTAGTAAAGTAATGCTCAAAATTCTCCAAGCCAGACTTCAGCAATACATGAACTGTGAAATTCCTGATGTTCAAGCTGGTTTTATAAAAGGCAGAGGAACCAGAGATCAAATTGCCAACATCCGCTGGATCACGGAAAAAGCAAAGAGTTCCAGAAAAACATTTATTTCTGCTTTATTGACTATGCCAAAGCCTTTGACTGTGTGGATCACAACAAACTGGAAAATTCTTCATGATATGGGAATACCAGACCACCTGACCTGCCTCTTGAGAAACCTGTATGCAGGTCAGGAAGCAACAGTTAGAACTGGACATGGAACAACAGACTGGTTCCAAATAGGAAAAGGAGTATATCAAGGATGTATATTGTCACCCTGCTTATGTAACTTACATGCAGAGTACATCATGAGAAACACTAGGCTGGAGGACTCACAAGCTGGAATCATGATTGCCAGGAGAAATATCAGTAACCTCAAATATGCAGATGACACCACCATTATGGCAGACAGTGAAGAAGAACTAAAGAGCCTCTTGATGAAAGTGAAAGAGAAGAGTGAAAAATTTGGCTTAAAGCTCAACACTCAGAAAATGAAGATCATGGCATCTGGTCCCATCACTTCATGGCAGATAGATGGGGAAACAGTGGCTGACTTTATTTTGGGGGGCTCCAAAATCACTGTAGATGGTGATTGCAGCCATGAAATTAAAAGACGCTTACTCCTTGGAAGGAAAGTTATGACCAACTTAGATAGCATATTCAAAAGCAGAGACATTACTTGGTCAACAAAGGTCCATTCAGTCAAAGTTATGGTTTTTCCTGTGGTCATGCATGGATGTGAGAGTTGGGCTGTGAAGAAAGCTGAGTGCCAAAGAATTGATGCTTTTGAACTGTGGTGTTGGAGAAGACTTTTGAGAGTCCCCTGGACTGCAAGGAGATCCAATCAGTCGATCATAAAAAAGATCAGTCCTGGGTGTTCATTGGAAGGACTGATGTTGAAGCTGAAACTCCAATACTTTGGCCACCTGATGCGAAGAGCTGACTCATTTGAAAAGACTCTGATGCTGGGAAAGATTGAAGGCAGGAGAAGGGGACGACAGAGGATGAGATGGTTGGATGGCATCACTGACTCAATGGCCATGGGTTTGGGTGGACTCTGGGAGTTGGTGTGGACAGGGAGCCTGTTGTGCTGCGGTTCATGGGGTCACAGTCGGACATGACTGAGCGACTGAACTGAACTGAGCTGTAAGATTGCAAGGTTCCCCTTCCTTTCCTTTGTTGAATATGAGATCTCCTCTCCCCCAAGTGAGTATAACGTCCCATCTTGTCACAAAGCAATCTGAGAAAGTCATATGCTGCACTCAGGTGTGAAAGTTGACAGGAGCTGGGTTGCCGTGATGGCTGCTGCCAGCTTCTTTGCTTTGTTTTTCTTCCTTACTTCCTCCTGCAGTGCTGCTCTTATACACGACATCTGCCTTAAACTCTTAGATTATGGTCTTATTTTCTACAAGAGCTACTATTAAGATAATGCTAATAAAATTTCATCATAAGGAAAATGCTTATGGTGTGATAATTTTTTAAAAACACTCGATAACAATACACAGAAAAATACTGGGAGGAAATTAATTACATTGTGAATAATTGTTATTTCTGTATGTGGAATATGAGCCACTAGAAACACTTTTCTAGTGTTTTCCTTCATTATTTAAAAAATAATGAAGAAAGAAAATGAACAAAATAATGTGAGAGTTCTAAATGAAGTATGATCTACAAAGGAATATCAGTTCTTCTAATTGAGTACCAACTATGTCTAAACACTATAGGCTCATAGCCTAGAAGGGCTGCCCACACACAGTCATACATGTAGTATGAGGCACATATGGTAAGTACCACAGATAACACTCTAAGGGAGTTTCAAGCATGAAAACATGAATACGCATGTGAGACCTTTTAAGAAAGTATTGAGAATTGTTATATTTGACATATAAGAGAGGATGAAGAATTTTTATGTATTCACCTGAAATCATTAAAGTATTTCAGAAACTGAAAGGGAGAGGGGCCCGTTGACTTCAACCAGTGATTTTCAACCAACATGATTTTGCCCTTCAGCAGACATTTGGCAATATCTTGGAGATGTTTTTGGCCATCACAACTGCTGAAGAGGTATTACTGGTATCTAAGAACCCCAGTAGTGGATTACTGGATAAAGCCCCAGGATACTTCTAAAAATCTGCAGTGTACAGGACAGCCCTCCACAATAAGGAACTACCCAGCCCAAAATGTCAACAGTGCCAAATTTGAGAAATTCTGAAATAGACAGAAAATACAAAGCACATATGTATTTACATAGTGGAACATTCATTTGGATTTATAATTTATTAGACATATAAAATTAATATTTTACCATGAGTTCACGAATAGGTAGTTGAGTAATCCTGCCAACACTTATACTGTTCCCAATGGCCATACTCTAAAGGATTTTGAAGGACTCAAACTCCTATTCCATCAGATTAAAATGTGAAAGATTGCTTAGCCCAGTTCATGGATGTTGACTGGAAATAACAATGAACAGGAACAGGAGAGAAGAGCTGCCTGATTTGTCTCAGATATGTATTATCCTACAATTGTATTTGTATCCTACAATTGTATCCTCAGAATTGTATTTATCCTACAATTACAGATTAGGAGGTGAAAGGGAGGAGAAAGAGCCCATCATTGTCTAAAGACATTTCTCTGAGTGTTTATAGCTCCCTGGGAGTAACTTTTGTTTGGTAGATAGCAAAATTTGTGCAGCTCGCTGAGTCGGTCATTAAACATTTGCCTGAAGATCTTAGTGTTAGCATCAGCGACAGAGTTTCCTAAACATGTCACATTTCCTCCAGCTGTCATGAAGAATTATAGCTTCTGTGACTCACAGTATAATAGCAGCTATTTGTGATATTTTAACCTAATGTACAGCCCCAGAGGAAAAACAACAGAAACAATAAAACATCTGCCAGGGACTTGCTTGAAGGAAGGGCTTCTGAGTGTTCTGAGGATCCCAAATTAAAGAGTAAAGGCTCCGGTGTCAAACACTAAAGGGTCTGCCTTCATTAACTTCCTGGTAATTTGTCTTGATTAGCTCCACACCTCACAGGGGGACATTCTAATTCACCTATGTTGGCTTTATTTGGTAAAATTATAGGCGAAGCCAGAAAAATGTAAAGAGCAGGCGGGATGAGGGAGGGGCACTACTACACAGAAATATATACAAAGGATCCTCTTTACTGAGAGTTTACTCTTCTGTGTGGATTCCTGCCATGGCTAGATTGCTGCTGTGCAGCAGGAAGGGAGGGTGGCCGGGGAACTGGCTGCCACCCTCCCTTCTGTTTTAATAAGAAGCTCAGTGTCAAAACCACTGGCAGGATTTCTCCTTTCTTCCTCTTCAGCCTATCAGAGTCCAAGGTTGTTCGCAACAGACTCGGGAGAAGCAAGCACCAGCTTTGGAGCGACCAAATCCACTAAACAAAATAAACCGTGTCATTTCATGCTAATTCAAAGACTCATTCCAACTGCTGTGTGATGAGGGAGCCAAGAACCGAACTGTAACCCAAACACAAACACATCGCGCTGCCAGGAAACAGCTAATGCGGCCTCCCATTGCACAGAGCTTTCAAAATGTTTTAAGCGTTGATGAATACATCGTTTTGGAAAGAGTTCAAACATATGCAGCATTAATTCTACAAATATATCTTTCTTTCAAAAATAATCCCCATACCTTGAAAAGTGGATGAGGAAACGGACCCTTGAGTCCACGCACGTGGACGGTGCCTCCCAGCCGTTTGCTCGCCCTCAATACCGCGCCCACTTCCTGCAGCCTCCCTCAGAGCATTCGCTGCATTTACTTCCCTTTCAGAAAAAAGGGAAGAGCCTTACTCTTCAAGAATGAGGGATATATTGAAAGTCTCTTTAGGGTGCTCTGTGCAATCACAAGCTTCAAGGATAAAGTAAAGACAGAGGCGTATTTACTTTAAAACTCATTTTTGAATACAATGAAATGCGATCCCCTATCCCATAAAAAGGAGCATACAAAGACTGATAAACCCCTTTGTGCCCATTTACAGGAAGGTGCAGCAAAATCCAACCCGGCTCTACAACATGGTGAATCGGCATCTGGTGAAAAGTGAAAGTGCTCGCCGTTCACTAGCGCCCAATTCTTTGCCACCCATGGACTATATAGCCCGCCAGGGTCCTCTTCCACGGAATTATTCAGGCAAGAACACTGGAGTGGATTGCCATTCCCTTCTCCAGGGGATCTTCCCACCCCAAGAATCGAACCCTGGGTCTGTTGCATTGCAGACAAATTCTTAACCATCTGGGCCACCAGGTAAGCCCAGGCATCTGGTAATTTGCCCAAAAAGCTGCCCTTAAAAGTAGACTTGGCCATCCCAGGTCTGGCACAACAAAAATATTCCCTCATTGAGGCCCAAACACTCATCAGTGCCAAGCCAACTGGAAACAATTTCAGTTTGAGCTGTGCTGTGGGCTTATTTTAGTCTAGACAGGACCTGCTTTCAAACCTCAGATGAACCCAAGAAGTTCTTGTTCCAGAGGTTCTAACTCGAGCCGCCTAAGACCCTAGCTTTCCATTCCAGAGCCAGCCTCTCTGAACTGAGGAAACCAATCGGGTTAAGTGAAGGGGTGCATTGCAGTAAAAAGGAGGAGCATTTCAACCTGGTTGTTCTAGTTATTTATTTACCTGTTTTCTTTCCATGCTAAATCCACCCTTCTATCTATCCTCTGCTGGTAATGCTGAAGATAAAATTCTACAAACTGGGCTTCCTATCAGGTCCTGACAATGTGAGGCACAAGGGTGAAAGGAGTGGATGGGGGAGGAGGTCAAAGGACTCCAGCAGCAGAGTCCAGCCTCAGCCCCGGCCGCCTCCTGAGGCTCCTCAGAAATCTGAGCACCACCTGAGTGGCACTGACATTCCAAGCTTCTGGATGCTAGTGATTCTACATCTCTTCTTCATTTCCCCTGTGTCGAGCATTGTACCTTTTGCTCTTTTAGCCTGTTAACACCCGTGTAAAGAATTATCTGTATTAAGTTCCATCCGTTTGCAGTACCTTAGACCTCACAAGGTGTTCCATTTTCCTGGCTAGATCCTGGCCTGTGGAGTACAGCATGGCAGAGGGCTGAGGTTTGGGAGCTGGAAGGAGAGAAGGATAAAGGAAACCTGGATTTACTGAAAGGTCTGGGGTTTCCCAGGTAGTTCTATGGTAAAGAAACCACCTGCCAATCCAGGGGGCTTCCCTGGTGGCTCAGACAGTAAAGAATCCACCTTCAATGTGGGAGACTCGGGCTCGATCCCTAGGTTGGGAAGCTCCTCTGGAGAAAGGACAGGCCAAAGCAGGAGGCATAAGACACACAGCTTGGATCTGTGGGTCAGGAAGGTCCCCTGGAGGAGGGCGTGGCAATCTGCTCCAGTATTCTTGCCTGAAGAATCCCATGGACAGAGGAGCCTGACTACAGTCCATAAGGTCACAGAGTCGGACACGATTGAAGTGACTTAGCGGGTACTGGGTTTTCCAGTTAGTGGAGGATCAGCTAAAAGTGAGGCTCTGGATCAGTGGTGTCCAATAGGGTAGTCCTTGAAAGAGGGCTAGTGTCACCAAAGGACTGAATGTAAGTTATTTTTTGGTATTCAGTTTGGTTATGTTTGGGACAACTTAGGTAAGCAAAGTACCTTTTTAACTGCATATTTTATGAAATCTAAATAGAGATGAATTGTCCCTGATGAAAAGGTGGCATGCAGATTGGGATATGCTGCTGCTGCTGCTAAGTCGCTTCAGTTGCGTCTGACTCTGTGCGACCCCATAGACAGCAGCCCACCAGGCTCCTGTGTCCCCGGGACTCTCCAGGCAGGAACA
The DNA here is from genome assembly GCA_006408695.1 of Aepyceros melampus. Classification (NCBI taxonomy): domain Eukaryota; kingdom Metazoa; phylum Chordata; class Mammalia; order Artiodactyla; family Bovidae; genus Aepyceros; species Aepyceros melampus. The sequence continues at coordinate 39,351 of SJXQ01000652.1, forward strand.
CTGGAGTGGGTTGCCATTTCCTTCTCCAATGCATGAAAGTGAAAAGTGAAAGTGAAGTCGCTCAGTCATGTCCGACTCTTCGCAATCCCATGGACTGTAGCCTACCAGGCTCCTTGGTCCATAGGATTTTTCAGGCAAGAGTACTGGAGTGGGTTGCCATTTCCTTCTCCATGGGATATGCTACAAGTTACATACTGGATTTGGAGGCTTCAATTTTTTAAAGAAGAATGTAAACAAGTTAGTAATAATTTTTCAGTGATAATATGTTAAAATGATACTATTTGAGTTATACTGAGTTAAATATATTATTGAAATTAATTTCACCTAATTTTTTTATTTTTACTTTTTCAGTGTGGCTACTAAAAATGTTTAAATTATGTAGCTCTCATTCTATTCCTATCACACCATGTTGCTCTAGGCTTTTATTTCTTATACTCTCAATATCCAGATTCTTCATCCAAATACATTGCACTAATTATTGTTTATTTGGTAGCATGCAACAAAACCAACTCTGGATAGTTTAATAACAACAAATTGTTAGCTACACACAGAAAGTAACAGCAAGCAGAGTAGAGACCTGAAGTTAAAATAGTAATGTAAAAATGTCTGGAGAACCAGCACTAACCTGAATTTGACACCAAAGAAATCAACCTCTGTATACTTCCTTACTTCCCAACATGCTATTTTAGGGCCAGATGGCAAACAAAATAACAGAAACACATAAACAGCAAAGCCAGATAAAAGAATATCCCTCTAAATTCAACCTAACACTTTCAGATAATTAGCTTATGATGTCTGAGTCATTCAATATGCTTTCAAATTTCACAACAGTCATCCAAACGATTACAACTCATTTGTTATGAGTCAAGGTTCGTCAGTAAAAACGAGTGAGGATTCTGGATTCTGGCGTTTCAGAGGAAGAAAAATAATAAGATAGCATCAGCAATTATACCATGCACTTAAACTGTACATTTCTGTTTATTTTCACAAGACAGACTTCCTATTAATGTTGTCTCTTTTCTAATCATAAGAAAACTAGTTTGCATACAGAATTTTTTTATGTTATAGCCAATATGTTTCTATTACAATTCTTTAAATTCTTTAAGAAACTACAGAGCAATCAAGCAATATGCAAATACTTATTTAGTGTCCCCTAGGAAACAAAGCACTAGGTGAGGGGCTTGGGTGTTGAAGAAATGACTGTGTCCTCTTGGCAAGGAACTTGCAAATGAGAGAGAATGAGAGAGAGAGAAAAAAATATAGAATGCTACAGTTTTAGCTTTGGAAGAATCGTGTCCGACTCTGTGCGACCCCATAGACAGCAGCCCACTAGGCTCCCTTGTCCCTGGGATCCTCCAGGCAAGAATACTGGAGTGGGTTGCCATTTCCTTTCCAATGCATGAAAGTGAAAAGTGAAAGTGAAGTCTCTCAGTCGTGTCCTACTCTTAGCGACCCCATGGACTGCAACCTACCAGGTTCCTCCATCTATGGGATTTTCCAGGCAAGAGTACTGGAGTGGGGTGCCAGTGCCTTCTCCATCTTAGATGTCACCTAATCCAATCTTCTAGCTAATGGATAATTTAACTCCTGCAACTCTCCCTGTGAGTGTCCAGCTTCTACTTAAAGCTGCTTAAACAGAAGAGAGAATTCACTACCTTGGGATCCCATCTACTCCATGTTTGTACTGCTTTGATTTTTAACAAGATCTTTATGTTAATCAAAAAATATACCCTTACAATTTCTACTCATCATTCCTTTTTGTGTCTTATTTTACAAATAACAACCATTCAAGTATTTGAAGTGCCTTATCATATTTCTGTCTTCTGTTTTATTGGGAGTATTGCCCCTAGTATGTTTCATGGAGGGGGAAAGAGAGCACTTTCTAAGTGAATACTCTTAGAAAATAGAACATATTTTAATTCTGTCTTGAAAATTCAATTTTTTTGAAGCTCTGGAGGTTCCAGCAGTAAGGAAACCCATCTGACTGCACTGAACTTTCCAAATCAATTTGACCATAGAGATTTGATTTCTCCCATTTTCACTCTTTTAACATCACACAAATTTATGATTTAATGAAAAGTTTATCTATTCAGTCAGTCATTAAACAAATGTTCATTAAGCGTCTATTTTGCACCAGGCATTGTGATATGCCTAGAAACACAATAGCAGACAAAACAGAAATTATTCTTGACATCCCAAGAGACTACAGCCTAGCTTTAAAGATGAGCAATTAAGCAAGCAGCATAAAAAGTTAACAAAGGAGCTATTGAGGAAATGCAGTTCCAGGTTCTGATTTGGGTACTGCTGCTCTGAGTTGAATGGTTTCAGATTTTTTTCCTGGTTCTTTTGCATCAAAATTTCCAGACTCTGTGCCTTCCTGGATCCTTTGCATGTGCTTTAGTTTGTCACTGTCCTCAGAAAGGGCCCCAAACTAAACATAATACCCTAGGAATGATTTGACCAGTAGATCCTCGGGCAAGGTAATATTTTCCTTGTCCTGGGCATTGAACGCTTATTAATGCAACCTGCTACACAAATATAAAACACTAAAAACAACCATAAAAGAAAAAGAACATAGCTTATTGCAATAAAATAAGAACCATCCTAAGAAAGTCCCTCATACTGATCATGAATTAAATGGTAGACCAAAGTGACATCAGAGAAGAAAACTGTCCTCCATTACGAGAGACTGAAAAAACTTCAAGAAACATTGGAGTTAAATCTTGATAAGAGAGTAGAATTTGGATGGGGAATGCCTTTAAAATGTTCACAGAAATATAAAAACTAAATGAGATCTCAGAAACTCCAGCTTAACCAGGATCCCTATAAGCTGCTTAGAAATATGGAAAGCAAACTCAGGGTTTAGAAGCCAATTTGTGACTTTACAAGGAAAATGGGTAACATATCAGGCAATTTATGTTTAGAGTGGCACTGACTGAGCTTTCAGATTTCTCAGGAGACCTGAGCATCCGCCTCCTCTCACTTAATGAAACCTATAGTGAATACAAATGGGACTTCTCATCTTGGCACTTGGTCACGTGGGAACCACTCAGCATAAGGAAAATTTGTGTTTGAATGGATAAAGAAGATGTGGCATATATAAATAATACTGGAATATTGCTTAACCATAAAAAAGAATGAAATACTGCCATTTGCAGCAACAGGGATGAACCTAGAGATTATCATACTAAGCATAGTAAATCAGAAAGAGAAAGAAAAATACCATATGAACTCACTTACACGTGGAATCTAAAATACGACACAAATGAACTTATCTACAAAACAGAAACAGACTCGCAGACATAGCGAACAGACAAACAGACTAGTGTTGGCCAAGGAGGAGATGGGCATGGGAAGGTTGATTTGGACATCTGAAATTAGCAGATGCAAACTATTATATATAGAATGGATAAACAACAGATCCTATTGTATAGCCAGGGACTATATACAATATTCTGTAATAAGCCATAAGGAAAGAATATGAAAAAGAATATAAAAGCAAATCACTTTGCTGTATACCAGAAACTAACACAACACAGTAAATCAACTATACTTCAGTTTAAATAAATAAGGAGAATCTGTGCTAAAACAGAGATCTTTAACTTCAAAGAAATGACCCTTTTTAACATTAAGATGGCATCATAATTAACATGTCAACACTATCAATAAGTAAAAGCAACACTGAAGGTAAGATGTGAAACACACACAGGCAAAACTGCAGAACAACTTCCTCATTGCCCACTTAGCTCTCTGGAGCCCTTGATGTAACCAGTACTGTCCTTCTAAATCTTCCTCAGCATTTCCAAAGAAAAGAAGGGATACTTCAACCCTTTCTACTCCCTTGGTTAAATGATAGAAGATATTCAAAGGAATAGCAGAGATTATTTTTATTATTATTATCATTCTGTTTTTCATCTCCCCAGTTGGCATGGATGATTGAGAGCTAGATGCGGTACAGTGCATTAAATCAGAAATATTTAGTACCAATAGCCTGATTCTCTTTGCATCTCCTGACCTCACACCACCTGACTGCACCTGGTACACTGAAGGACACGAATGCCCTGATATCATAATTGGCCACAACTCATTTAGTTACGCATGAGAGGCCCTATTCTGTTTACTTTTAATTTGAGTTTCAGAAATTGTTCTATTCATCATCATCAATGGAGAATCCACAAGGGCAAACCAAAAGCTGTATGCCAAGCACCCTGATGAATTAAAATTTTAAACAATCATCTAGAGCAGATTTCCATATCCAGTAAAGCCTTTGAAAGCATGGACACTTTTAGGTAAATGACTGAATTTTTCATATTTAATTAGGTTGCTTGACCTCAGCATTTATTTACATTTCCCTAGCTGGATATGCCAATTATCTAAATTAGCTGTGAAAATGACCAACAGCAGCCAGGTACACTTTCTTTCCATCCAGGCTAAATAGAAATATCATCCAAGGGAATAGGAAGGGAGGGAGAAAGTTTATAGTGGCTGATGGAACAGAGAAAGATGAAACGGAAGAATGATAGAAGAGAGAAAGAAAGAGCCAACAAGCAAGGTGCACAGGAAATCACTCCTCATATGCCTGATACATGCAAGGTAGGTACTGCAAAATCTTCCTTAGATTTTCTGTGTTTGCTCATTTAATTAATGAGCTTTCCTGTGGAATGATGGGCTTTTCTAAAGTGGATGGACTCTAAAGAAAATGAGGGTCACTGTCTTGGCCTTAGATAACTAAAAAGCTAAGTATTGAAATATTTTTATCCCAATATGGTAGGCTGGATAATGGCCCCCAAAGGAAATCAAAAACCCTAATCCCTGGGACCTGTGGATGTTACCTTATATGGAAAAAAGATCTAGTTAGATGAGATTAAACTAAGGATTTCAAGATAAGGAGATTATCCTGGGTTATCCAGGTGACCCCTGAATTCTACCATATGTTTTTGTGTTAGGAGACAAAGAGAGATTTAACCATAGATAGAAAAGAGGAGGCAATGTGACCACGAAGGTAGAGACTGGAGTCATGCAGCTGCAAGCTGAGGAATGACAGCAGCCTTCAGAAGCCAGAAGAAACAAGGAATGACTTTTTCCCTAGAGCTTCCAGAGGGAGCATGACTCTACCAACATCTTGATTTCAGCCAGTAAAACTAGGCTAGGACTTCTAACCTTCAAAACTGTAAAAGAATGAATATGCGATGTTTGGGCTTCCCAAGTTGTACCAATGGTAAAGAACCCACCTGCCAACGCAGGAGATGTAAGAGATGGGGGTTCGATCCCTGGGTCAGGAAGATTCCCTGGAAGAGGGCATGGCAACCCACTCCAGTTTTCTTGTCTGGAGAATCCCATGGACAGAGGAGCCTGGTGGGCTACAGTCTTTAGGGTCACAAAGATTTGGGCATGACTAAATCAACTTAGCATGCATGCACGTGTGATGTGTAAGCCACCAAGTTTGTGGTAATTTGTTCCAGAAGTACCAGGAACTAATAACTACGTTTTTAAAAGTAGGCATCCAATATCTTCAAAAGCCATTCCAAACTCTCACAGATCCCATAGGTTCTCTAAGTATCCACTTGAAGACCCAAAGGAGCTCTCATCTCTTCCTGGGAAAATAGCCAGTGTGGGCACTCATCAACAGTGGAAGATGGGAAAAGCAAATTGGATATATAAATAGTGAGATTACTCAAAATGCATTTTAAAAGACTCTTTATGAATCAAGAAAGATAAAATACCACCAAAAAGTTAAGAAATAATGAAATTTCAAGAAAGAATAGAGAAATAAGTGAAGTAAGAAAGAAATGTCCCATGAATGCATGAAAGAGGAAAATATCTGAGTGTAATTATGTTCAGGATAGACATTGATCAATACTTCTAAAGAAATTTCCAATTTCCTTATGAAATCCTCCCTAAGGATAAATCAGATTTTCCCTCTTATCTCCTCCACAGTGCACAGTGTAAGTCAGTGATTGAAAGGAAGCTCAATTAAAATGCACAGCAAAAAGTCAGAAAGCTGTGCATCTCGCCACTGGAGTTTTCTGTAGGAGTAAAAATGCTTGGATTTGAAACAAATCATTTTACAGAAAAAAAAAAGGGTTATTTCCTGCAATAAATTCCCATCAGGACAAATTCTCACTGGTGCCAGCCTGGTGATGGATGACGCTCTCTAGGCTGGCTGTGTGGATTGGATTTAGATGGGCACCAAAAGTGCAGATGCTTATCTAAAACTTATCTGAACAAGCCAAATCTCATGGGCCTGCAAAATTATGCTGGCGTTCTTTCAAGATTAGTCTCTCTCTTGAGATTGCTGGCACTGTAGCTTGGGGACTTGGCTGCCGGTCCAGTGAGGATGGATTTTTTTTTCTCCTTCACATTTTTTGGCATTTCTGATACAGGAAAAGTAAAGCACATGTGCACACAGACTTTCATAATAAAACAAAGTGGAAACTACATTACAAAGATTTTTAAACTACCAGTATGTTCTTACTGAGAGCCTCACTATACACCTTATGGTTCTGCTCAAAGGAATTTCCAACCAGGTTGAGGAGATGAAGGTCAGTTTCAAAAAATTAAAAGAAACTCAATCACAAATGGTCAAAAAGATGAAAGATCATTATAGATTGTCTGAAAAGTATTCTTCACAACTATGCAACAGAGGATGAGATGTTTGGAGGGCATCACTGACTCAATGGGCACGTGTTTGAGCAAGCTCCAAGAGATAGTGAAGAATAGGGATGCCTGGCATGCTGCAGTCCATGGGGTCACAAGGAGTCAGACACAACTTAGCAACTAAACAACAGCAATGCAACTTAAGCTGTATTGGAATCTAGAATAAGATACAGTAGTCAACGAAAAGAAAACTCACTTATACTAAAAAGAATCAGTATTGTTTGATGAAAGCCTACTATAAGCCAAGCACTGTTTGAAAACATACATTATTTCTTTTAATTATTTCAGCAGTGCTGTGTAAGAATCTTTATCTTTCCTATGAGAAGAACCAAGATATGGAAAAGCTGAATTTTCCAAGCCCACTTAACTAATAAATGACTGAATCAGGATAAAATCCAAGATTCAAAAATATCTTTATCAGTATTCTTCAGGATACAAAATTTTGGCAGTTGGTTATATCTGACAAAATGTGAGTGCAGTTTAGAGTAAACGGAAATGGAAAAGGGAGAGGCTCAGTTTTTTATTTCCTTCTGAAATAACAAAGTGTCCATTCAACCAGGATCTTTGGAGAAGAATTATCTTTTCTTAAATATATAGTTTTTTTGCTAAATAGATAAAACTTTTTCTTCATCAGGCTACAAAGACAGAAATTCCAGCTTTATCATTGTTTCTGGCATTTGTTTTGCTCATTTGTCTTAGATTGTGTTACATCAGGGTGTTTTAAGACATTCTTTGAACATCTCCAATGTGCTAGAAGTGAAGGGTTAATTTCATAGCATTCGTTTTCTTTGTATTTTAGTTATTTTTCTGTAATTGCTAGAATAAATTGCCACACACACAGTGGTTTAAGACAACACACCTTTTTTAATCTCACAGTATTTGTAGGTCAAAAGTCCAGGTAAAGTAGACTAGTTGATTCTCAGGGTCAAAATTGAGGTGTCAACAACAAGGTATCAACAAAGTCATAACCAAGGTGTCAACAGGGATTTCTTCATCTATGGTGGCTCTGGGAATGAATCAGCTTCCAAGATCATTCATAATGTTGGCAGAATTCAGCTCCATGCTGCCATTGGATTGATGCCCCTATTTCTTTGCTGCTTAATGAGGGGAGGAGGGTCTTTCTCAGCCTCTGGAGACTTCCCATATTCCTTGGTTCTTCACCCTGGTCTGCAAAGGTCAAGGTCAAGTCCTCACATGTCCAACATCTGAGTTTCTGCATTGCCCCCCTGCTACTTTCTCTTCTACCACACCTCTCTAATCTCTCTAACACTTCTGCTTTCCTTCTTCCTCTGCTTTTTATTTTTATTGACATATAGAAAACTATATACACTTTGATTAACATGGAGATAAGTGTACACCTGTGAAACCATCACCAAAATTTCCTTCAGCCTCCTTACCTTGCATCTTCCTCCTCTGCTTTTAAAGACTTATGTGATTACACTGGACATACCTATACAATCTAGCATTAGCTCCTATTTTAAGATCAGCTGATAAATAACCATAATTCCATCTGCAGAGTTCCTTCCTAGCAGTACATTGATTAGTGTTTGATTGGATAAGTAATGGGGCAGGAATCTTGGGGGCATATTTTCAGAATTCTATCACAGCATTTAGTAGTGATTTTGTTTATAGCAAATATTTTCTTTCATTGATAACATAAGATTAATTGTACTCAGCAACCTTATTTGATTTCTGCTTCTTTCTGATACACACTCTCTACCACTGTCCTGACTTTAGGAAGATTGAAATCCCTCCTGTGAATATCAAGCATGAGATTTAAGAAGATGGGAAATCCTCAAAAACAAATCAATACTATCAAATAAAAAAAATTTAAAGCAAACAACTCTCTAGAAAAAAAGACAATTTCGAAAACCATCTCCTACTTTAATCCTGAAATGTTTCTTTTTGAAAGTCTTAATTTTCAAAATAACTCTCAATTCTTCGATCTATGTTATTATTAAATCCCATATAAGTGCTTCCACTTGTGGAAAATGCTTGCTGTATTGAAAATCCCTCATTCTGAATCTATTATTTTATATTCTATACAGGAAGCCAGAGGATAGTTTTGTGTTTGAAGTGCTTAATATTAATCCTCTTTTGGTTTTTTCTTCTAAAGTTATACCAGACAGTGGTGAAAAAAAAAATTACCTGACAAATTTTGCCAAGTTTCAATTATTTATTAGAGCATTTGTGGCTCCTACTGATATAGAGTATAGACCTTTCACATGTTCACCATTCTTGGAGTAGAATATGCCTCCCCCACCCCGACCCCTACTCCAATCCCTACCCCCACCCCACCACTAACACGTTCACTGCTCTAAGAGGACTTCCTTTCAGCCGCTAATGAGTTTAGTATATAATTAACAGAGCTTTAGAAACGATCAGTCATCTTGCTTAGGGTAAGTAATAATTTATGCCAAGAGAGATGCAGAGAATGCTGATTTCACTTATTTTTATCTCCTTGGAGGGAAGGTAGACTGATAAAGCCATGTGTGTAAGATGGTAAAGTTTTAGACTTACGCATAAGGCTAAATTAAAACAGCAGACCTATTGATTTCCGAGTATTCTTTAATCTCTTTGTTCTCCTGTTTGGAGAAAAGGGGGTTTGTATAAATACAAAAGCCCTTCCCAAATCACCACCATTTTTGACAGTGATCTAGTTAAAATTATTTTTAATTTTTCTAGACCAGAGTCATCTTCATTTTTCTTTACTTTAGTGAATAAATAATATATGTAAATTTCTTTTGAAATTTAGATAGGTTTAGATTGGGTAAGTGCTCATCCACCCACATACCTTTCTTCTAGGAAATAACCCAGCAGCCCCACACAGGAGAAATGAGCTCTCGATAGTTAATCATTTGTGCGAGTACAAGGTGTGGGCCCAAAGATAGGACACACAAGCTGCAGGAGTGGGGAAGCCTGAACTGAAGGTTATTAATTTGCACTGAGCACAACAGAGCAGCAGGATGGGCCTACCTAATTAAACCTTCTCACTGAAGGGGATGCAAAATATGCCTACTTTAGCGTCAGAATTAGCTTAACCCTACCTTCATTGGGAGTGCATGGAGATAATTTTTATCGTATTAGAAATATAAAGATATCAATTGTGTAGCAGTATCTGCTTTCTTTAAAAAAGAGTTAAACTAAAATATTTAAACTAAGATTAAGATGTATTCTTTCATTCACGGAACAAATATCAGTTGACCATTAACGAGTAAGGGATTACACTTCCAAGAATTAAAAGGGGTAGAAAGAGCAAATGCTTATGAGTCCAGGTTTCTCCACTGCAGGTCGCTGGACACTCAGATTTCTTCAACACTCTCCTTCTTCTCTAAAATGGAAGTGTTTGTATCTTAATAGGATGCACATGCTTTAGAGGCCTTGGGTCCAACAGACAACCTAATTCAAACAGGCTAAAACAGAAAAGGAAGCTCATTATTCAGAAGTCAGGCTTCTTTCTGGCATCAAGAACCTGAGCAATATCGCGAGAATTCTCCATCTCCTGTCTTTGTCTTGCACTGCGTTAGCTCTCTTCTCAGGCACTGAATGATGATCTCTGGTCTGGCTCAGTCATCCTCACTGCTTACAGTCCCAGCAGAGAGAGCGCCTGCCCCTTTGCGAACATCCAAATATGTCTCTGGGCATCTCTTTGTTCCAATAGAATCATGTGCTTCTCACTGGACCAATCCCACAGACAGATGGATGTGATGCACATGGGTGAAGTAAGGGGAGACAATTTCCCCCAAAGAGAGTAGGGAGGAGTTAGTTACGTAGAGAAAAAGCAGGCTGCTCAGTGTGTGTGAATGCGTGTGCACACGCACACACACCTACCCCATCAAATTCATATGTTGAAACTCTTAACCACCAGTACCTCAGAATGTGACTATATTTGAAGAAGCATCTTTAATTAGGTAATTAAGTTTAAATATGGCATATGGGAGAGTCCTAATCCTCTCAGATTGGTGGCTTTCTGAGAAGAGGAGATCAGGGCACATAGAGATGCACGGGCTGGGGTGCCCAGAGGAAAGACTTCTGTGTCAGAACACAGCAAGGGTAGTTACTTGCAAACCAGAGGAGAGGCCTCAGAAAACAAGCATCCTGACACATTGGTCTTGGGCTTCTAACCTCCACATTTGGAGAAAACAAATTTCTGTTGTTTAAGATAACCAATCTGTGGTGTTTTGTAATGGCAGTCCTAGCAAACTAACACATCTTCTGAATAAGATGTGGCTTTTTTCTTCCAGATCTTTCTTTTGGCCTATTTTTAGAGAAAGCATAATAGCCCCAACTTCCCCCTCACATACACAGACACTTAGACTCACAGACACGCTATCCAGCCACAAGGTAATTTTTTTTTATAAATACCATGTGATACAACAGGTCAAGAGAAGGCACAGTCCTCACTTCCAAATTTTTTATACTCAGAACTTAAGGTGCTTAGGCTATGTATACAGACTGAAAGAGTGACTCTCAGCTTCCTGGGGCTTAAGAAACACTTTCTAGCACTAGAAGTTTTGGCAGCCTTCATGAAATATTCGAAATGTGTTCATAGTCATTACAATACTTACTTGGGTCCCTGTGAGCGCTAGGTCACCAGAGGGGACATTCAACCAACTTGCATCTGAATCTTCTTCCATGTGGGGAGCTGTTCACCTTAAGATCTACTAGAGAAGCTTATGGTGCTGTGCATTTGCCATCTCCACCTTCTTTGCAGATGGATGTGAGAGGAGACCCAAATTCTGCTGCCAAGATGCACCTGCTTGGCCTAAGTCTGTAGCTAGTGATGCAAACAAGGCAGAAGAGGCCCCTCTCTGGACATGGTGGCAGTTATAGGTGGAGCAGAGCTTCCGGGGGTGGACGCTGGCAGCAGTGCCTGCAGCACCTGGGAGAGCCAGATGTCAACTTGGTCTGTGGTGTAAGCTACAGTGTTTGGGCTTGGTCCTAGTGGGGTCAGCCTGTTCTGTGATTCCAGACCCATTCCTGCCTGCTGCTCAGCCTCTCACCTCAAAACACAGCCTTCCAGTTGATTGCTTGGGCTGCCCCAATCCTTGCAACAAATTCATTTTCTGCTCAGAATCAACCAGAGTCTCTCTGTGATTGAACTGAAAACCCTGTGACTGACAGGGTTTTGTTCAATGACTGACATTGAACTGTGACTGACAATATTGCTGTCCAAGCAGAGCTCTTTGCTACCTCTAACTGTGTAAAGTTCTCACCTATTCCAGGAAACAGCCAACCTTCCATTGTTTCTACATCTGTTCCTTCTTACCACCAAAAGGTACCTCACATGTATGACACCATGTTAGTCACTTGGGTTGATGATACTCTACCATGACAGTGTGTCTTACATCTTATGTGTATCTTCACTTAAAGAAAAAAACTTAAAGCCAAAACCTTTGACTGTGTGGATCACAACAAACTGGAAAATTCTTACAGAGTTGGGAATATCAGATCACCTTACCTGCCTCCTGAGAAATCTGTACGCAGGTCAAGAAACCACAGTTAGAACCAGACATGGAAAAACGGACTGGTTCCAAATTGTGAAAGGAGTACATCAAGTCTATATATTGTCACCCTTCTTATTTAACTTCAGTGCAGAGTACATCATACCAAATGCTGGGACCCCCCGCCTGGGGAGCCAGCCAGCTGTTCAAACCCCATTATTGGGAAGTTCAAGCTGGAATCAAGACTGCAGGGAGAAGTATCAATAACCTCAGATATGCAGAGGACACCGCCATTATGGCAGAAAGCAAAGAGGAACTGAAGAGACTCTTGATGAAAGTGAAAAAGGAGAATGAAATAGCTGACTTAAAGCTCAACATTGTAAAAACTAAGATCGTGGCATCTGGTCTCATCACTTCTAGGCAAATAAATGGGGAAACAATGGAAACAGCAACAGATTTTATTTGGGGGGCTCCAAAATTGCCACAGATGGTGACTGCAGTCATGAAACTAAAAGATGCTTGCTCCTTGGGAAAAAGTTATGACCAACCTAGACAGCATATTAAAAAGCAGAGACATTACTTAGCCGACAAAGGTCCGTCTAGTCAAAGCTATGGTTTATCCAGTAGTCATGGATGGATGGGAGAGTTGGATCATAAAGAAAGCCCCAAAGAACTGATGCTTTTGAACTGTGGTTTTGGAGAAGACTCTTGAAAGTCCCTTGGGCTGCAAGGAGATCCAACCAGTCCATCCTAAAGGAGATCAGTCCTGGGTGTTCATTGGAAGGACTGATGCTGAAGCTGAAACTCCAATACTTTGGCCACCTGATGCAAAGAGCTGACATTTTAAAGGACCCTGATGCTGGGAAAGATTGAGGGCAGGAGGAGAAGGGGACGACAGAGAATGAGATGGTTGGTACTCCTGGGAGTAAAATAAGAATGGCAGAATTTTACACTTTATTTCTTGCAATTCTGACAATTTGAACATAGTTTTTCCATGAAAGCAATTATGGAATGAAAACAATGCTCCTTTCCCTAGGCAGCATAATTCTCCTAAAAGAAAAGGAGGGGGATGAGAGGGTAACAGTCAGGAAGGCTAGAGTCTCCAAATGGTGGATAGGCTGCAAGAGTCACATTTTGTCTCTCTCTTAAGCGGCAGGATGAAACAAAGTACAAGTGTCAGATTTTTGGCTTCCCTGATAGCTCAGTTGGTAAAGAATCCCCCTGCAATGCAGGAGACCCTGGGTCAATTCCTCGGTCAGGAAGATCCCTTGGAAAAGAGATAGGCTGCTGCTGCTGCTGCTGCTGCTGCTGCTAAGTCACTTCAGTCGTGTCCGACTCTGTGCGATCCCATAGACGGCAGCCCACCAGGCTCCCCCGTCCCTGGGATCCTCCAGGCAAGACCACTGGAGTGGGTTGCCATTTCCTTCTCCAGTGCATGAAAGTGAAAACTGAAAGTGAAGTCGCTCAGTTGTGTCTGACTCTTAGCGACCCCATGGACTTGCAGCCTACCAGGCTCCTCCGCCCATGGTATTTTCCAGGCAAGAATACTGGAGTGGGTGCCATTGCCTTCTCCAAAGAGATAGGCTACCCATCCCCATATTCTTGGGCTTCCCTGATAGCTCAGCTGGTAAAGTATCAACATACAACGCAGGACACCTGGGTTCAATCCCTGAATTGGGAAGATCCCCTGGAGAAGGGAAAGGCTACCCACTACAGTACTCTGGCCTGGAGAATTCCATGGACTGTATAGTCCATGGGGTCGCAAAGAGTCGGACATGACTGAGAGACTTTAAACATAAAAATGTATCCATGAAAATGTATTATTTTCTAATAAAAGCATGTAAATGCTCCTCTAGTAGCTCTGTTGTATAACCAGGTTTGGGAACTGGACTGGGGCATGAAAGAAAATACATATACAATTAGAGCAGAATTTAAAATCAGCTTAGATGGGGGGGGGGGAGGTGTGCTGATTTTATGAGCAGGCTTCTCTGTTTTAATATTTTTTTTCTTTTTTTAAGTTGTGTTATTACTAGGCTGTACCCTAAATCATGTGATGATATTAATAACCTTGGAAAGACAGTACCCAGTCTTCACCTAACATTTTAAAATTATTCCTTTATTCAAAAACATTTCAAGATTGTTTATTCTGGTTGAAAGCTCACTTCAATCCACTTTTAAAAATGCAAACACTCTGTGGAGGAGTGCCACACATCACGTGACCAGTATCTTAGTGTGAATTTCTGGTGGGGTTTAATCATCTTCTCACTCTGTTTAAATGCCAAAGCACAGAGAAAGGAGATAAATCTCTCTACAGGATTCCAGCTATGAATGTTTTGTGTGATGAATGGTGAATTTGATGTTCTCTTTCGTATTTGCATTTATACAAAGGCTGAAAGTAAATACACAACTTTTAACTGCCTTTTTTTCTTTTTAAGAAACTGATTTTTTTACCTTTTTCTACTTGAAGTATAGTTTATTTACGTTTCAGGTGTACTATAGAGGGACTATATAAGTACATATTCAGTTATTTATATATACATATTCCTTTTAAGATTCTTTTCCATTATAGGTTATTAAAGATATCAAGTATAGTTCCGTGTGCTATGCAGTAGGTCCTTGTTGGTTATTTATTTTATAAATAGTAGTGTGTATGTGCTAATCCTACATTTCTATTTTATCCTTCCCATTTCCTTTTCCTCTTTGGTAATCATAAGTTTGTTTTCTGTCCATGAGTCTATTTCTGTTTTATAAATGAATTCATTTGTAGCAATTTTCTAGCTTCCACATGTAGGTGGTATCATATGATATCTGTCTTTCCCTGTCTGACTTACTTCACCAGGCATTATAATCTTTAGGCCCATTTGTGTTGCTGCAAAAGGCATTATTTCATTCATTTTTAGGGCTGAGTAATATTCCACAGGACACAAATACCATATTTTCTTTTCTTTTTCTTTTTTTATTGAAGGATAATTGCTTTATAGAATTTTGTTGTTTTCTGTCAGATCTGAGCATGAATCAACCATAAGTATACATATATCCCCTCCATTTTGAACCTCCCTTCCATCTCCCTCCCATCTGCCTTCCCATCCCACCCCTCTAGGTCGATACAGAGCCCCTGTTTGAGTTTCCTGAGCCATAGAGCAAATTCCCATTGGCTGTCTATTTTACATATGGTAGTGTAAGCTTTCATGTTACTCTTTCCATACATCTCACCCTGTCCTCCCCTCTCCCCATGTCCATAATCTGTTCTCCATGTCTGTTTCTTCACTGCTGCCCTGAAAATAAATTCTTCAGTACCATTTTTCTAGATTCTGTATATGTCTGTTAGAATATGATATTTCTCTTTCTCTTTCTGACTCACTTCATGCTGTATAATAGGTTCCAGGTTCATCCATCTTATCAGAACTGACTCAGATGTGTTCGTTTTTATGGCTGAGTAGTATTCTATTGTGTATATGTACCACAACTTCTTTATCCATTCATCTGTTGATGGACATCTAGGTTGCTTCCATGTTCTAGCTATCATAAATAGTGCTGCAATAAACAATGGGATACATGTGTCTTTTTCAATTTTGGTTTCCTCAAGGTATATGCCCAGAATGGGATTGCTGGGTCATATGGTGGTTTTATTCCTAGTTTTTAAGGAATCTTCACAGCATCTTCCACAGTGGCTGTATCAATTTACATTCCCACCAACAGTGCAAGAACATTCCCTTTTCTCCACACTCTCTCCAGCATTTATTGTTTGTAGACTTTTTGTTGATGGCCATTCTGATGGGTGTGAGGTGATATCATAGTTTTGATTTGCATTTCTCTAATAACGGGTGATGTTGAGCATCTTTTCATGTGTTTGTTAGCCATCTGCATGTCTTCTTTGAAGAAATGTCTGTTTAGGTCTTTTTCCCAGTTTTTGATTGGGTTGTTTGTTTTTCTGGCATTGAGTTGTATGAGCTGCTTGTATATTTTGGTAATTAATCTCTGTCAGTTGTTTCATTTGTTAGTATTTTCTCCCATTCTGGGGGTTGTCTTTTCACCTTGCTTATAGTTTCCTTTGCTGTGAAAAAGCTTTTAAGTTTAATCAGGTCCCACATGTTTACTTTTGTTTTTATTTCCATTACTTTAGGAGGTGGGTCATAGAGGATCTTGCTTTGATTTATGTCATCGAGTGTTCTGCCTGTTTTCCTAAGAGTTTCATAGTTTTTGGTCTTACATTTAGGTCTTTAATCCGTTATGAGTTTATCTTTGTGTATGGTGTTACTGCTGCTGCTGCTGCTAAGTTAATTCAGTCGTGTCTGACTCTTAGCATCCCCATGGACTGCAGCCCACAAGGCTCCTCCATCCATGGGATTTTCCAGGCAACAGTACTGGAGTGAGGTGCCATTGCCTTCTCCTTATGGTGTTAGGAAGTATTATAATTTCATTCTTTTATACGTAGCTGTCCAGTTTTCCCAATACCATTTATTGAAGAGGCTGTCTTTGCCTCATTGTATAGTCTTGCCTCGTTTGTCAAAACTAAGGTACCCATAGATGCATGGATTTATTTCTGTGCTTTCTATCTTGTTCCATTTGTCTATATTTCTATTTTTGTGCCATTACCATACTGTCTTGATGACTGTAGCTTGTAGTATAATCTGAAGTCAGGAAAGTTGATTCCTCCAGCTCCATTCTTCTTTCTCAAGTATTCAGTGTCTTTTGTGTTTCCATATGAATTGTGATTTTTTTTTGTTCTAGTTCTGTGAAAAATGCACTTGATAATTTGATAGGGATCACATTGAATCTATAGAATGCATTTGGTAGTATAGTCATTTTCACAATATTGATTCTTCCTACCCAGGAACATGGAATATCTCTGCATCTGTTTATTTCATCTTTGATTTCTTTCATTAGTGTCTTAAAATTTTCTGTGTACAGTTCTTTTGTCTCCTTAGATTGCTGCATGTTGCTGCAAATGGTATTATTTCATTCTTTTTTATGGCTGAGTAATATTCCATGGTATATATGTACCATATTTTCTTTATCCATTCCTCTCAGTAGGCAGTTAGGTTGCTTCCAGGTCTTGGCTATTGTAAACAGTGCTACTGCTATTGAAATCATACTCAAACCCAGCTACATCTCAGATTGGGACTTGAACCCACAACCCCTGACTTAGGAGGGGCTCAAATCCACTGACTTGTCATTAAAACTGCTCACCTGATGTCAGGACTTACCAAAGCTCGGGTTCCTTCATTTCAGCACAGAACAAATTCAGTGTGAGGCAAAGAGTGAATTTATTAGCATAGGATGCTTGTGAGAGATACAAATGGGCAAGCAACGAAGCATAGCCCAAGAACAGAGAGGGCTACATTTTTATAATAAAGAAGAAGTAGGAGGGAAGGAGACCACCTTCCTCCTCATTATTCTTCCTCATTCTTGGGTAAACATCAAAGCTTACACTATAAAAATTGGGGTACATGTATCTTTTTCAGTTAGAGTTTTCTTTGGATATATGCTTAGAATTGGGATTGCTGGATCATAAAACTATTTTTAGTTTTTTAAGGATTGAAAACTTATTTTAATATCAAGGTATGAGGCTCTTCACAGAGTTTGCCTTTTATCTGTATGATCCCCATTTGGAGTAAGTGTCATAAATTCAAGAGTATCAGGATTCAGTATTTTTAAAAGAAGATGAACTATGTGAGTGGTGTGGCTTGCTTCTGCCAATGCACTCATATCTACTTTGCTCTGAAAGAGATGAAAGCTAACGTATACAGAAAATCCTCCCACACAGTTGCTGCTGTGATTTGTTCTTTAAATCATTTCCCTTCTAAATGGAAAACCAGCATGGTCTTCTGCCCCTCATATAGATTCAGAGTTAAGAATTCAGAGTGATCCAAGACTGAAGAAGCACAAGAATCAGCTCTCAGAACTTACCATACAGGCTTCTGGAAGTAAAAAGGCCACATCACCCTTAATTACCTGTTTCATCCATTTGCAGGTCAGTCAGTTTGTTTTTCTTCTCCATCTGCTACTTTTTCTCACTTTCCAATGGCAACTCAAAAGATGAGAATCTGCACATTATATGGAAGATTCTTTTATTCAACAAAACAGATTTCTCTATCCAAATTAGTGTTACTCAGTCAAATACTTATCTTGGGAAGTCAACTGATTCCACTGATGTAGCATATTTCAGAACATTTTCAGAAACTTTCCTTGGAAATTGTCTTCAGGACCTAGAGTATACTTTTTTACAAAGTTCACAATGTTAAGTAAGTCTTCAGAAATTTAATTGACATAAAGCAGAAGTTCTCAATATTTTCAGTCTCAGGATCCTTTTACACATGTAAATATTATAGAGGATTTCAGAGAATTTTGTTTATGTGAATTGTTTTATAATTATTTACTATGTTAGAAATTAAAAGAGAAATTAAATTTTTTCACTGATTAGTTCATTTAAAAATAATAAACCCATTAAATATTAACATTTTTATCTAAATAATCACTATGTTTTCTCAAACAAAAATTTTTGTGAGAAAAGTAGCACTGTTTTACAATTTTTATAAATCATTTTAATGTCTGGCCAATATAACACAGCTGGATTTTTATGTCTGTTTCTGCTTTCAATCTGTGACAATGTCATTTTAACTGAAGTATATGAAGGAAATCCAGGTTTACCCATATGTAGCTGAAATGAAGGATTATTTTAAGAGTTTTTTTTTTCAAATAATTATGATATTCTTCTTTGACACTGTACTAAACCCAACAAGTGGTGTTTTCTTAGTAATTAGTTGCAAAGTGAAATCTGAAACCAGATCAATAAACTATTTGTACTCTGTTACATTTCTATCCCCTGGTCTGACTTGCACTTTGAAAGAATTCTTTATCCAGGCATAGTTTTGTAACATGCATTGGTTATTTGGAAACTAACAATTCACAGAGTTGTGCATTGTCCAAATATCAATACATTTCATTATAAAATGGTATTACGTGTCAAGAAAAAAGACAAATAAAGTCTTAGTATTATTATTTGAAAATAGATTTGACTTTATTGATCCCTCTGAAAGAGTCTCAGGAATCCTACAGTCCCCAAACCACACTTTGAAAACCATAGGTTTAGAGGATAAGCTAAAAGTCTTTGAGTCAGTCTTGCATGGCATGTTTCCAAATTAAGAAACATGGAGCATATAGTTCAGAAACTTAATAATTTCAGCTACTTTAGCAGCTTTTGTGGAAAAATACATTTAAGTTAATTTGAACATCAATCAGGTGTTGATTGATGTCAAGTTTCCTCCTCTTACATCATGTAAGAGTTCATGATGCTGTTAGGTGTTAGAGTTGCCCTAAATCATGCAGCCAGTTAGAAACCAAGCTGGGTCAAAGCTCAAAAAGTTTAGCTCTGTCACAACAAAATATTTTTATTTTCTAAACCCCAAGGGGAACCTTGGGTTCAAAGCCCTTTCTTTGAACATGTCAAGAAATGTTCAAAAGAACCATGGTTAAAAAAAAAAGAAGAACCATGGTTAGCATTAGAAATAATGAGGATATCCTATGGAGTTTATTGGAAAAGGATTTTCTATAGCTCTGATGCAAACATTCCGATCCATTCTCTTTTATAACTGTGATTTACAATAGCAGAATTGAATAGCTATAAAGAACTAACAGGCAATCTAGTCCAATATTCTGATTGTACAAATCATAAAAGTAAAAATCAAACTGAGTACTCTGAAGCAGAGCTGAAACCAAAATCCAGATCACGTGACATCTAGTGCAGTATTCTCAGCTTAGACAAAGAAGATTCTCAAAAAAATTATCTCATTTTATCTCAGCTTTGTATTTTCCATTTATCACCCAATCCAAATTGGAGATGTGCAAAAATGTGTCCACTAGTTTAGAAAAAATTTAGATTTTTTTTCTTCCAAAGACAAGTATGTAAGTTGTATTTTTTTTGTCTGTTTGTTTGTTTAGGTTATACTCCTGTAACCCACTCAAAAGTTATAGGTGACATTTCCATCTGAGCCACCAGGGCATCTCAAACATTTTATTAGCTGGTGATAAAGAAATACTGAAATAATTTGGTAAAATGTCCACACATTCCAAAGCTAACCAGAATCAGAAAATTATTATCTATTTTATCTGCCTTCGTGACATTCTTCCAAATGTAATAAACTCAAGTTGAGAGTCTTGAAATAGGCAATAAAAATGATACTTACAAAAATGACTAAAGATAGGTGGAGTGCCATTAATTAAGCGATAATCCCTTTGAAATCAGTCACTACCAGCAGTTTTTTGCTATGGACCATTAACACTCTAACTAGGAAGTCATTAATAGTGGTAATAACCAATTCTGAAGGGATTATTGCCCGAATAAACTGTATATAATGATTTTTAAGCTTTGTAAAAATTTTCACACTTTTATGTTAAACTTTGACTAATAAGTAGGAATAGAATTAGCTAAAAATATTACTGGCTAATTTTTTAAACACAAATATTTATCTCTCTCCAGTCTATTCCTATGTATTTGTCTATTGTGCCCACATTTGAGGGTGGTGCTCCTGATACTCCAGTATATAGAGGGTTTTGCTATACTCTTGTTTTTATTGAAGTGTAGTTGATTTACAATGTTGTGTTAATTTCTGTTGTACTGCAAAGTTATTCAAGTGTGTGTATATATATATATATATATTCACAGTCTTTATCATTTTCTTTTCCATTATGGCTTATATAAGATATTGGTACAGCTCCCTGTGCTTTACAGTAGGATATTGTCATTTATTCATTCTATATGTAATAGTTTTCATCTGCTAATCCCAAACTCCAATCCACTCCTCTCCCACCATCTCACCCTTGGCAAACCTGAGTCTGTTCTTTATGTATATGAGTCTATTTCTGTTTGACAGATACGTTCACTTGTGTTGTATTTTAGATTCCACAAATAAGTGACAGCATATGATATCTTTCTCTTTCTGACTTATTTCACTTAGTTATGATAACCTCCAGGTCTATCCATGTTGCTGCAAGCATTTCTATTTCACTTTTTGTGGGTGAGTAGCATTCCATTGTGTGTGTGTGTGCTTGTGTGTGTGTGTATACACTGCTCTTCTATCCATGCATCTGTTGACAGACACACAGGTTGTTTCCATGTCTTAACTTTGAATGTTACGTACGTATCTTTTTTTCCTAGAAAATATACTTTTTTATTTTTTTAATTGGAGTATAATTGCTTTACAATATTGTGTTAGTTTCTCTTGTACAATGAAGTGAATCAGCTATATGTATACATATATCCTCTCCCTCTTGGATGTCTCTCCCACCCCCACTCCTCATCCCACCCATCTAAGTCATCTCAGAGCACCACACCGAGCTCTCTGTGTTTATAGCAGCTTCCCACTAGCTATCTATTTTACACATGATAGTGTATTTATGTCAGTGCCACTCTCTCAGTTCATACCCCTGTCCCCTCCTGTGTGCACATGGCCATTCTCTATGTCTGTGTTTCTATTCCTGCCCTGCAAATAGGTTCATCAGTACCATTTTTCCAGATTCCATATATATGTGTTAAAATATGGCATTTGCTTTTCTCCTTCTGACTTACTTCACTTTTTGAATTATAGTTTTGTCTATAGACATGCCCACGAGTGGACTTGCTCTCCCCTTTATATGCAACCTTCATAACAACTGTGTGGCGGTTTACAAACTGTGCTCATTCATTTAGAGCCAGAATTACGGCTGACTTTGTCTTTTAAAGTCCAATCTGTTGAAGTCATTTTTTTGTCCAATTTCATCTAGGTCACTTTGCTGATTTTGTCTTTTTTGATATGCCTGTAACACTGAGTTTCTTCAGTAATGTAGACACCCCTGCAGCTTGCTCTACATGCAAAGGGTCACACCCACCACAGAAACCAATCCAATTTAGGGGACAGGAATTGGTAAAGGGGTTTGCAACTTTTTAATCCATGACGATAGCCCACGGGCTAACTCTGGCTCTGGCTCCCTCCTGTCCCCCAGGCTGCTAAAACTGCAGCACGGCTTGTGGCGGGAGCTTCTGCCATAGCTGTCTAGTCATCATAACTTGTTCTTTTTTCCCTCACACTGCATCTAGGTCAGAGAGAGAATAGGTATTGGACCTCTCTGATATAATTAATAACACAACTTAACTCTCATATAACTTTACAAACTATAAAGCAATACTGGGTAAGCACAGATCCCTCCCACAACTAAAAGAATGAGTCAAATAATGAGTATAATAACTATTAGTTGGAGTATAACTTTTAAACACTGAACCACTATGCTGTCCACCTAAAACTTATATAATATTTGTACATAAGTTATACCTCAATTTTAGATAAGTTTAAAGAAAAAAAGAGAAAAAAATCATGGGATATATGAAAAGATCCTAGAAATTAAAAGAAAGAACATTGAGTAGGGAGAAGAGAAACACCCTTCTTCAAAAGAACTGAAAAATCTTTGCTCAGAAACACTATCCAGGCATAAGAATAAAACTTTCCATTTAGTATAATGCTTCAAAGATCCCTTATATTTACTAGATGGGAAGCTGCTCAATTCATGAATCATTCGGTAAAGTCAATTATATCTTCAAATTGACTCAGCTGAATTCTGTTTTTTAACACTATGACTCTGGATTAGAACATGTGACTACTTTGACCAGTAAAATACAAAGAAGTTATGCTTTGTGACTTTTGTATCTAAGTAGTAGAAAGAATACAACTTTCACCTGATGTTTTCTCATCCTGCAGTGCTCCCTCTAAGAACCCGCCCCATGATGTGAGGAACCTGAGCAGCCACATGCAAAAGCCACGTTCCAGCTACAACCTTAGCTGTTTCAATGTCCCCAGCCAACCAGCATTCTCAACTGACAGACATATGATGAAGTCACGTGGAGCAGAGATGAGCCTTACCCACAGAGGCCTCCCCACATTGCAGATTCATCAGCAAAATAATGTTTACTTCCCATCCCTACTACTTGCAACTGTGTTGGTTTCAAAGAGTCTCAGTTCCCCCAAGGAAATACTTCCAACAGGGACTACCGTGATGGTCCCAGTGAACTCAAAGTTATTACTACCACTGAGCTGCTCTGGCCTCTCCATCCTATTGAACCAACAGGCAAAGAAGGGAACTAAAGTATCAACCTGGGAAATTACCATTATTATCAAGGGGAAATTGAGTTACTGCTCCACTTTGTGGGTAACGTGGACTATATCTGGAGCTCAGAGGATTCTCTAGGGCACCTCTCAGTACTTTCTGAGTAATGTTTAAGATTATGGTTACTGTAAGTTTACTAACTTTCAAAGTAACATGTGTCAGACCAAAGGGACAATCTCAGTCACCAACTTGATACACAGAATCCAGAACACAAAGAGACTATTCACAAGAGGGAACAATCTTGGCCATCTAGGACCTAGAAGAGTGAATCCCTCAAATTCAAGGGAAAATCCCTTGAATTTGAAGCATCAAATTTTGAGAAGTTCAGGTGATCATATTGGGACCGAAGGAAGGAGAGGGACTAAGTAAGCTTGTCACCTGCCCCTATACACATATACATTCCATCAGTTCTAATTCCAATCGTGGATACATTTTTATCCCTCCCAATCATAATCACATAATTTGACTTACAAACCAACTTATGAACCAATTATGCTCATATATAAAATTAGAATACAGTTTTCCTTTCTTTATGGGCATGTTAAAATATTCAGAATCCGGTTTCCTAACAAGATTTCATTACTAAGAAAAGAAACTTATTTTCTTTGCAGATTTTAGAGATAGAAGTGAATGATTCTTAAATAGAAATTCTTCCTCCATTTGAACTCAGAAAAATAAAAAGTGATTTGTTTTCGTGATATGACTGAGTGCATCATCTTTAAAAATTAATTATTATATTACCATTTATTTAAAAAAATAATAATATAACCTTATTTTCTGAGCTGCAAGAATTTTTAAGTCAGTCGAATCCAGAGCTCAATACAAGATTGCTTCAAAGTTCAAAGACAATATCATATTAAAAATCAAAGCTTTTCAGACATTTAACTTTACTCAAAAGTCACCCAGTATTAAACTGGAATGTTTCACTTATTTAAATTCCCTTTAATGAAGATCTTTGTACATCTTCTCATCTATATTAATCCCTGATGATTATACCCTAAGGATATTAAAATCCCAGACTGTCAAATCACCAGAAAATATCTTCACATGTATACTTGACAGTCTTCGCAATACTGAATTGGTAATGCGAAGGATTATTTATAGCTAGGATGGTACATTTTCCACTTTACAAATAGACTTTAAATTACCAGCCGGTTGCTGACTTGAATTGGGTGACTGAATCTTAGAAAAGTTGGAATCATCAACCTGGAATAATTGTTGAAGATGTTTGAAAATGGGGCGGTTCAAGCTGGTGGCAGAACAGCTGTGCTGTGCTTAGTTCTCAGTCGTGACTGACCCTTTGGGACCCCACGGACAGAGGAGCCCTGGCAAGAATACTGGAGGGTCTGAACTACAAAGGAAGCCCAAGAATACTGGAGTGAGTAGCCTATCCCTTTTCCAAGGGATCTTCCTGACTCAGGAGTCTAACCGGGGTCTCCTGCATTGTAGGTAGATTCTTTATCAGATGAGCTACCAGGGAAGCCTGGCTGAACACCTGGGAAATACAAATGAAAGTTGACAAAAACACTTAGCAAGTGAGATATGTGATAGAGATGCAGGACGGAAAGAATATACTTGATTGAATTTATAAAGCTCCTCTTTCTGAATTTTAGTTTTTTTTTCATGTCCCCTGGAAACTGATAATTTACCAGTCAAAAGACAACCAAAATATGTAAATAGTATTTAAACAAACTTTATTTTGGGGGGCTCTAAAATCACTGCAGATGGTGACTACAGCCATGAAATTAAAAGACACTTACTCGTTGGAAGAAAAAGTTATCACCAACCTAGATGCTGCAGCTGCTAAGTCACTTCAGTCGTGTCCGACTCTGTGCTACCCCATAGACGGCAGCCCACCAGGCTTCCCTGTCCCTGGGATTCTCCAGGCAAGAGTACTGGAGTGGGTTGCCATTTCCTTCTCCAACCAACCTAGATAGTATATTAAAAAGCAGAGACATTACTTTGCCGACTAAGGTCCGTCTAGTCAAGGCTATGGTTTTTCCAGTAGTCATGTATGGATGTGAGAGTTGGACTGTGAAGAAAGCTGATCGCGGAAGAATTGATGCTTTTGAACTGTGGTGTTGGAGAAGACTCTTGAGAGTCCCGTGGACTGCAAGGAGATCCAACCAGTCCATTCTGAAGGAGATCAACCCTGGGATTTCTTTGGAAGGAATGATGCTAAAGCTGAAGCTCCAGTACTTTGGCCACCTCATGCAAAGAGTTGACTCATTGGAAAAGACCCTGATGCTGGGAGGGATTGAGGGCAGGAGGAGAAGGGGACAACAAGAGATGAGATGGCTGGGTGGCATCACTGACTCAATGGACATGAGTCTGAGTGAACTCTGGGAGTTGGTGATGGACAGGGAGGCCTGGCGTGCTGCGATTCATGGGGTTGCAAAGAGTAGGACACGACTGAGTGACTGAACTGAACTGAACTGAACCATACAACCCAGTTTTCAGTTTTCCTTCACTTCATGGGTCAACTTCTCTGTTGGAGTGCATTTCTTTCTTTTTTCTTTCTTTCTTTCTTTTTTTTTTTTTTTTTGCTTATTTAGCCTTTAAAAGAATATTGAAAAATTAAGTACCCCTTCATCTATTTGTTTAGTTTAACATTAACTTTCTATAACTTTTCATGATTGCAAAAAATCTACTTTTCAGTGTGTTAAAAAATTAACATTTATAATACAGTTGTTACTGCACTCTTAATTTTTTTTTTTTTTTTTTTGCTTATTTAGCCTTTAAAAGAATATTGAAAAATTAAGTACCCCTTCATCTATTTGTTTAGTTTAACATTAACTTTCTATAACTTTTCATGATTGCAAAAAATCTACTTTTCAGTGTGTTAAAAAATTAACATTTATAGATACAGTTGTTACTGCACTCTTAAATATATCCAACATATGCTTTGGGTTTTTTTCATATTTTAACATCTCAGAAATTGAAATGGATATCGTTATTGCTCTGATTAGGAGGCAGGTGCACCTTTGTCAGTCACTAGGAAGAAAATTCTAGAGAAAATAGCATTTAAGAAATGCTGAACCAAGGCTTTTGATGACTCAGGAAAATGAGTATGGAAAAAGGCCAGACACTGACAACTCAGTCAAAAAGTGTATTCAAAGACTGAGACTATGAATGTTAAATTTTATTAATAAAATATTCTAGTACCAATTGTAACATAGGGCAGTGAGGCTGATCAGGGGATAGAGTGTCACAACTCACCAAGCAATTCTCCAACACCAGATGGGAGTCCCACATTTCAATTCAATTCTGACACTATCTACCTGGACACAGCATCAGATCCCACAGTTTAAGTTCTCAGTCCTATAAGGCTGCCCCTTACCGTCCCCTACTTCAGAACCCAGTCACAATCCAGGCTGTGAATTCTGACCAACAGGTTGTAGATCTAAGTTTCCAGGGATCACCTCCTTGGGTTTGACTGTTATGCTAGAGTGACTCACAGAACTCAGAGAAACATTTCACTTACTTGATCACAAGTTTATTATAAAAGGATACAGTTGTCCTACATATCTGTTAGGAGGATCCTTCTCTGGTGCCAAAGTCCTCAAATGCTCAAGTCTTTTATATAAAATGTCATAATCAGCTCTTCATACCTGCAAATATGGAACCCATGGATACAGAAGGTATAACTCAGGAACAGTCAGATGGAAAAGATGCATTGGGCAAGGTCTAGAGAAAGCGTATGGAGCTCCATGCCCTTTCTGAGAGCACCACTCTCTTCAAATCTCCACTTATTCACCAACCCAGAGCTCTCCTAACCCCATTCTTAGAGGCTCTTATTGAGGCTCATTATGTAGGCATGATTGATTAAATCATTGGCCACTGGTGCTTGCGTTGTTTCTATCTTTTGGATATTGTGAACAATGCTGCTATGAGCATTGGTGTGCAAATATCTATTCAAGTCCCTGCTTTCAATTCTTTGGGGCATCTTGTTTGAAGTGGAATTTCTGGATTGCATGGTAATACTATGTTTAATTTTTTTAGGAACCTCCACACTGTTAAAAGTGCATTCTTTTTTAAAATTTATTTTTAAATGGAGGATAATTGCTTTGCAGTGTTGTGTTGGTTTCTTGCGTACAACAGTGTGAATCAGATATAAGTATGTATATGTATCTCCTCCCTCTTAAGCCTCCCTTTAACCTCTCCCAAAATGCTTTCTTAATAACTATTTCCATTCCGTTTCTCTCACAAGAATCAACATAAAATTAATTTTTGTCTAAAATCTTTTCATTATTCACAATTATCTATAAAAATTAATATAAATTAAAATGTAAATTTCCTGTTATCATAAAAATATGAGTGTTAAAATTTCTTCTAGATTGAGTTATCAACAGTATTTCACATTTGATCAAAACAACATAAATGGGTTATAAAGTTTATAAATATTCAACAAGAAAGGTGTTATTTACAAGTCAAATTATTTGAACTTCCAAATTAAATTGGTACTATTTTAGAATTTTGGTGAATTCCTAGTTTATCAAACAACACATAATTCTTTTTTTTTATTACTAGCATTCTTTTAACAGGTATGACCTAAATCAAATCCCTTATGATTATACAGTGGAAGTGAGAAATAGATTTAAGGGCCTAGATATGATAGATGGAGTGCCTGATGAACTATCGATGGAGGTTCATAACATAGTACAGGAGACAGGGATCAAGACCATCTCCATGGAAAAGACATGCAAAAAGCAAAACAGCTGTCTGAGGAGGCCTTACAAATAGCTGTGAAAAGAAGAAAAGCAAAAAGCAAAGAGAAAAGGAAAGATATAAGCATTTGAATGCAGAGTTCCAAAGAATAGCAAGAAGAGATAAGAAAGCCTTCCTCAGCGATCAATGCAAAGAGCAAGGCAAATGGATCTCTATTTAATTGCACTTCTTTTTTATTCATCTTTTTACTCTCATTTGAGCCCTATTCCCCTCTCCCTCTCTGTTTCCAAAGTCCCTGACTTCGTAGGTATCACCTCCTCTGCCAAGTCCACCTCTCTTGCTCCAGGTTCTCCCTGAAGGCTCTGCCCCTCTGCCCTGTCCTGGCTCTTTCTCTGGGCCTGTGCTGAAGCTGCCCTGCTGGGCTGGATCCATTCTTAGCAGCGAACCAAGTTTTCTTCTCTGTTTTTTTATTGCCTCATTTTCCTAAGCAGGAATGTGTGCACTGCTCAACGTCATCCCAAGAGGCTGATGGATAGTTCAGCTGGATATGGAACTCTGGGTTGAAAGCACATATCTCCTAGAATTTTGAAAGCAGTTACCTAAGATTGTGTTTATGAAGAGAAATTCAGCGATGGTCTGACTCATTCCTGTGTAGAGAACAGTTTCTCTTTCTCTTTAGTGGGCTTTTGGACACCATTCTTGTTCTAAAATTTCAAAATAATGTAATCTCTTGTTTATTTAAAAACCTGCATGTAGGGCCAAGATGTCACAGTCTCTTTCCAAACAGAGGTGAACATACATCAGCCAGAGGAGTTATTCCTGCTGTTCTTCAACTATTTTCTTTCTTCTTCAGTCCTTTGAACAGGGAGTCCTTTCCTCCTTGTTCATTAGGAGCCAGAGCAAGTAGAAAAGCTGGCACTTCTTTTCTACACGCAGGGGTTTCCCCTCCCTCTGTGCTTCTGACTTGACAAGGCAGGGCTCCTTCCACACCTCATGCCTCATCTGGCCCCATCCACCCCCTGACTCAGTCCTGCTCCCCTTTCTGGTCCCTGCAGGAAGCTTGGAGGCAGAGCAAGCCAAGCTTGCCTTTACAACCATGTTGACATTAGAATAGCCACAGATGAGAAGTCTGTGTAGAGTTCATGGTTTCAGACTCACACGGGGCCCAGGATGGAGCAGGGCGATGAGCCTCTCAACATGGACACGAGAGCAAGGACGTGTGTGTGTGTATGCATTTGTGTGTTTGTGTGTGTATATGCATGTGAGCATGCTAAGTCCCTTGAGTCGTGTTTGACTCTGTGAGACCCTATGGACTGTAGCCTGCCAGGCTCCTCTGTCCATGGGATTCTCCAGGCAAGAATACTGGAGTGGGTTGCTGTGCCCTTCTCCAGGGCATCCTCCTGACCTGGAGACTGAACCTGCCTCTTTTACATCTCTTGCATTGGCAGGCAGGTTCTTTACTACTGAGTCACCTGGGAAGCCCATGTGTATATGGAGATTCTCCAGGCAAGAATACTGGAGTGGGTTGCTGTGCCCTTCTCCAGGGCATCCTCCTGACCTGGAGACTGAACCTGCCTCTTTTACATCTCTTGCATTGGCAGGCAGGTTCTTTACTACTGAGTCACCTGGGAAGCCCATGTGTATATGGATGTGTGTATATCTCTGTGTGTGTGTGTGTGTGTGTGTGCGTGTATCTATATACACATGTCTGTTTATAAATAAACATACACATTTACCTTTGACTTCCCTGGGGGCTTAGTGGTAAACAACCTGCCTGCCAATGCAGGAGACACAAGTTTGACCCCTGAGCTGAGAAGATCCCCTGGAGGAAGAGATGGCAACCCACCCCAATATCCTTGCCTGGGAAATCCCATGGACAGAAAAGCCTGGCGGGCTACAGTCCATAGAGTCACAAAGAGTCAGACACAACTGAGTGACTGAACACAAACACGCATGCACCTCTAGTTCAGCTGTGGTTTCCTTTTCTGTATATATTTTGAGGTTTTCAGCTTTAGTGTGGAGAAATACACCAGGCATGATAAACCTCCTTCACAAACAGAAAGAAATAAATACTTCCCACAAAGTGAATCATGAAGCATACTTTCCCAGGAAGCTCCATTATTTTAAAAGCAGGTTTTTTTTATAGACATGACTGAGTGACTGAACACAAACACGCATGCACCTCTAGTTCAGCTGTGGTTTCCTTTTCTGTATATATTTTGAGGTTTCCGGCTTTGTGTGGAGAAATACACCAGGCATGATAAACCTCCTTCACAAACAGAAAGAAATAAATACTTCCCACAAAGTGAATCATGAAGCATACTTTCCCAGGAAGCTCCATTATTTTAAAAGCAGGGTTTTTTTTCTTTTCATTTTTATTCTGAGGGCCAAGCCAGCCAGGCTCCTGCTGTAGCTCAGCCATGTGATGGCCGTCCTTGCCATCACTCACGTCTAGCAGGGGCACTGATGAGTGGGGGACGTGTTGCATCACCGTCAAGCCTAGCGGCCCTGATGCTCTGCAAAGGGGAGATGGATGGTCAGCTGGCTCCCATGGAAAATATTCTCCCAGAAAGCTCCCTGGATACCAGATTGCTTCTGCTTCCTTCTTTTTTTTTTTTTTTTTTTCTGTTTTAAAGGGAAACAATGCAATGGCCCATATTTCTTGAGAGTCACCATTTGTTGGCAGGTTTCACCAAGAGAGGTCCAATAGGGAGATGGAAGGACCCTCATGCAGTGTTTAAACCGGCGGGGGTCTCGCTGGTAGAAGTCACTGCAGTCCCAAGTTGTCCCGCCAGGTACAGAGGCCTATTAAGTCATGTCATTTGAGGACAAGCCCATGGATGAATTGTGGGTCACTCATGTCCATTCTCAAGCTGCAACTGTCACGTGAGTGTGGAGAAAACCAACCAGACAGGAAGCAGCGGCGGCTGGAGGAAACTATCCTGTGGTGGCGGTAGTGGATTTCACTGCTCTGTCACGGTCGACCCTTTGTGACCCCATGGCCTGCAGTCTGCCAGGCTCCATGGGATTCTCCAGGCAAGAACACTGGAGTGAGTTCCCATTTCATCTTCCAGGGGATCTTCCTAACCCAGGGATCGAACCCAGTTCTCCTGCATTGCAGGTGGATTCTTTACCAGCTGAGCCACCAGAGAAGCCCATTTGTCCTTAGAATAATACAAATCTAACTTGAAGTTGGCCACTCATACTTACTGTTTTCTCAGTCTTCCCAGAAAATGACCAGCCCCCATTCAGGTTTCTTCTGGATGAAGAGTGGCAGCACCTCCCTGAAGCTTCTGTTTCATCTGTGTCCAGATGTCCTCATCACCCAGCACGAAGCCAGCAGGGAAGGGTGCTCACTAAAGATCACCTAATGAATGGATCAATTTTGGTTCATGAGAAGGTCAAGATGAGGCCCTTGTCATGAGTATGAAAGTCCCTGGTGTCCCTGACAGCATCAGGAGGCAGGTTTGGGAAGCGCCTTTCCACGTGGCAGCAGGCACTGAGTGGGAAGTCTTGAGCCCTCACTTCCTGTCCTGATGGACACACGTGATTCACCCCGAGGCCCCTCAGTCTGGACAGCAGCTTTTTACTGACATGTAGGTGACAGCTGGGTCCTATGTCTGTGGCTGCTGGCATTCACGTGCCAGGCCTGGGTCTGATGTCAGGATGCTCATCACAGATTTGGGAGTCACAGAGCTGGCTTCCTGGCAGGGCCACCAACTGGACGGAACTGCACCCACTGGCTTACCTCTTGGGTCCATGTTCCTTTGAGAGCTTTGAGGGTCATGCTTTTAGTGAGGCTGAGACTGTGACGATGTTTATTATAGGTTTCGTGTATGTATATTATAGCATAGGTTCTGGGAGCCTTTAAACTGCTTAAAGGGAGGACAGACTGCTGGTTGTCCCTGTGCCATACGTTGTATACTGAGTACCAAATGTCCCTCTCTCCATCTTCCCCGAGAGGACCCTGAGGTCAGGGATGGAGGCTTGGATGAGCTGGCCACCTGCTCCAGGGCCAGGCGGTAGGATGGATTCTGTCGGAGCTGGGCTTCCAAGGCGCCCTGCACTGGGGGCTCAGCACACTGTGGCTGCATAAGAAATGCTACTGCCATCTTTATTTCTACTGTAATGGTGCCCTGTGCAATTCTGACTCCTGCTCTCAGGACCACATCTTATTTTTAGAATCTTCTCCCAAACAACATATGCTAAATAATAGTCTATTTTTATTAAGAAGAGCAAAGGTGGCTCAGTAGTAAAGAATCTGGATGCCATGCAAGAGATACAGGAAACATGGGTTCAATCCCTGGGTTGGAAGATCCCCTGGAGGAGGCTTGGCAACCCACTCCAGTCATCTTGCCTGGAGAATCCCATGGACAGAGGAGCCTGGTGAGCTACTCTCCAGGAGGTCATAAAGAGTTGGACATGACTGAGCATGTGAGCCATAAATAGACCATATTACAGAAGTATATGCATTTATATGTGTGTATTTATCACCTCCTGATCAACCTGAAAGACTGGTTTGAGCCCCCATGCCATCTGTCCTCTTTGTCCAGGTCTCCCCAGCTCCTCCGCTCCTGAGATGCTCTGCGCTGGTTGCCCTGTGACCTCTGGTCTACGTGGTGGCAGTAGGCTTCATTTCTGAACACACTCCGGATGAGGGGCCTCGCCCATGGGACCATCCTGAAGCCCCCCTTGCCCCCGATGCACAGGGTGCAGAGCAGCGTCAGCGCTTCCGAAGGCCCTGTGCCCTGCGACTCAGCCCCTGCTGCAGCCCCCCCACTGCCTCCACGATGGCCCGTGTGTTCCTGATTCTGTCCTGAGAAGCAATGACTGGCTCGGCGAGTCTTGCATGTGATCTGCTCTGCGTGTTGGGGTCTCACGGGATTCTGCCACCCCAGGAAGAGTCTTCTCCCTTCACCCTCACCTACTTGGAGCGCGTACGCTCGGCCACTGCCTTCTTGTAGCACCAGCGTCCCAGCTGTCATACTCTTTCATTGTGAGGTGACACAGCTTGCCAGGCCTGCTTCCCATGGGGTCTGCCTCTCACAAGGGATGGGAAACAAAGAATGAAAGAATGATGGCTCAGTTTCAGAAATCGGAATCAGGGCCTGGCTGGCGATCACTTGCGGGCCCAGTCAGGCCATGTGGGGAATGACTGCCTCACCCCCGTGGGCATCAGAGGCAGCTGTTCCCTTGTGCCTCGAGCTGCCCCGAGCCTCGGTTCTCCACTCACAGTGGACAGGCATTAATTTCTCGTGTGTGTCTGCGTCGGTGAGTGGGCGTGTCCACCGCATGAGTGAAGAGTGAATGACACATGACAGTAGGCGGTGGGTATGCCACAGCTATCTTCGAGAACACAAGTTCTTCCTACTCCCCCTGGATGATCAACCCAGCACAGAGTGATTCTCATCCAGCAACTTCATGTCGGGGAACTAAACCCACAGAGGCCCTCATCCTGGGAATCAGCCACCCTTGTTCTATGAGACAAGAAGCAAATGCGTATTGCAAATTGCCATCTTCTCCCTTCCACCAGGAGCACTTTCGTGGGGGCTGGGTTTGCAGGCAGCCTTTCCTTTTCTTACAAATAGGGAGTTTCTGACCCAGTGGCTTGCCCACGCTGTCGTGCTACTAAATTCGAGTGACAGTCATGAAACGCTCCCATAATCAGTGACACGGGATGATTTTCTGCTGCTGACAAGCCCACGTATTGAGTATGATAACGGTTACTCTGTCTTCATCCTCTGCTAGAGAATAATATCAATCCATTTGATGGTCCAGCCCAGGCAGCCCGCCCTTCTGTATCAATCTTCATAGGGTGCTGCCTGTTGTCTAAGAGAAAGCTTGAAATGAGGTCATTCCATCACTCTTCGCAGCTGCGATGCTCCTGCAGGACCCAAGCTCCAGTCACTGTCCCACTGCAGTGCAGAGAAGCCAGCAAGCTAATCACAGCAGAAGTGCCCGAACACCCTCAGAACAGAGTCAACAGACTACACACAGGAAAAAAGACGGAGCCGGGTCCAGCCGCGGCATCTGCTAGCTAAAATTGGAAACACTGTGTGGTGGAGGTGGAGGAGGGGAGAAGGGACCCTGTTCAGTGACGAGCGTTCTCTAAGTGTCTTCTGCTGGGCCCACTATGATGTTTCCTGGATGGACGTTCACCATGCAAAGGAGCTTCTCAAAACATTCAAATAGGGCACCATTTCTGTGGTGGATGAGCAATTGCCCCATGAGTATCTTCTTGAGTTTCCCCTAAATTAATACCAAAATAAATATGCTTTTAAACCAAAATAGGAAGGAATGCATTGAATCTGAAATCAGCAATGGTCGTATCAGAGGGGCGGCACACCTGTATGTGCTGTGTCACCTCGTGTTTAAATCATCAGAACAGTGGCAAGGGAAAGAAGCCAGCATCTGTACCATGCGCCTTCATTCCTGCTCTGCCTTGAGAAGTTTTACCTCCCATGAGGGTGAGTCTTTCTGTGCAATCAAAAAGAACTAAGACCAAAATGATACCCACACCCTCTAGAAGCTTCTCCAACAAGACTGGGCTGGGCTGGGGTACTGCTCAGAGATGTGGAAATAAATTTTGGGACCACAGCTGTAAATCCACTGAGAGTGTCTGAGGGATGTGTCCCTGGCAGTTTCAAAATGGAAGTCTCAGCTTTTAGAATTCACTGAAGCACTTCAATTTCCTATGAATGCAAAAGGACCATTTCTAAGAACTAAGAGAGCGCCAGGTGATGGCTAGTTTACCAGGCTAGTGGGATCTCCACTGACCTCCAGCGCCCTTGAGTCCAGCTCCTCACCATGCAGGCTGCAAATGTGCTGTCATCCCCACGCCTACATCACAGCTCTTCCAGAGGAAGGGCGTATTATTACAGTCATTCTCTCGAATTACTCTGGGAATCGCTCACAGTGACGTGGGGGATGAAGAGACTTTGTCATTTTCGAGGGATGTGCCATCCTTGCTGGCCAGTTGCCAAGAAACATGTTAATTATTTCCCTTAATACCAAACCTTTAGGCTTTAAATACAGTCTCTCAGAAACCCAGGAAACAGATGTTCAGCAGTATAATACACGTGAAGAGCCCAATCTGATATTATTTAGGTGTGCCAATGGGAATTCTGGGATGTCAGTGGTGCGTAATAGGGCTTTTTGGCACATCTTGGCTTAGGATCTGACCCCTGTTCGGCTTCTCATGTATTTGTTTGTCTCTTACTTGTAAGCCGCACAGGAAAAGCAACTTCTGAATTATTTCTTCCTCATTTAATTTGGGTGCAGTTTTTGCGCGTGCGCGCGCGCACACACACACACACACACACACACAAGTTCTTGTTGCAATATCAGAAAGACACAAAGTAATATTAAAGGACACAATATTCATACCATATGGGTGTACGTGAGAGAAGATGCAGGGATTATTTTCCTGTTTTCAAGAAGTAGTTGCCTTTTTGATGATATTAGAACCAAGTTGTGTGTCAATTCATTAGCTTTTTTAAGAGGTAAGAGACCACAGGTAGCAAATGCATCAACACTGCATTCATAAAGCACTCTTGGTTTCTATATAAGGTTTGTGAACACAATTAGCCTCACTTCTGATCCAGGCTATTCCTTTAGGTCCTGATGGAGTAAGAGTCCCTCTGCTTCGGAACATCTAACGACCAGTTTTGCAATGTCACCAATTTTTTCAACCATCCGAATACCACCAATTCAATTAAGCTCATAAACTCCCTGCCCTGGTCCTTTGGACACGCAGCTCCACTCAGGAGAGAGGGGACGAGCAGAGCTGTCCCTGTGAGATATGGCTCAATCAAGAGCCAAAGTTTTACGTGTCAGTTTTGATATATCCGATAATAGCTGCAGGTTGTTTTGCAATGTCCAATGTTCTGTGAAGATGGGCTTTTCATATTCTTTATTGTTTTTTACTGACAAAACATTGCCTGGACTTTTGCAGTTTTGTGAAATGAAACAACGGAAAAAAACCCCGTATATAATCTCACTCTCACACACCTAGGTGGGCCCTCCCTTCCTGTGGCTGGTTTTCATCAGGATATAATGAGCTCCTGTTCATTGATCCATCATAAGTGTGCCCGGTGACTGAGCACGCCCCACAACCGGACGCCACAACTCACCCAGGCGCACGCGGACGTGCACACGGCACGCCGACCCGCAGGGCACCGTGACCCTCCTCGCCGGCGCTTGGAGCCGTGGACAGAGACAGAGACAGAGCCGGCCTTTCCAGAAGGTGGAAAGCCTGCCCGGGCGGTCACTCATCTAGTGGACGGCGTGTTTCTACTGCGGCTAACTTGTTTATTCCGAACAAAGCCTAATTCCTTCTTTTCTCTCACTGCTGCTGCCCAGCCTCAGCCTCTCTGGCTGGGAACCCAAGCCCGGCTTCAAGCCCTGCAGGCCGAGGCCACCTGGGATCCTCCCTCTCAGTCTGTCTGTCCGCTCCTCAGCACAGCTAGCGGAGTAGAATGTGAATCACTAGTTCCAAAGTCTTCAGATCTCTAGATTGTCTTTTCTCAGTCTTCACTGATAACTAGGTTATTTTTAATCTAATAGGTAAGAAATGCTTTATTTTTTAGCTGTCATTTCTCTCACTATTTGTGAGAATGAACATTTTTTTCCAGATATTTTATTGCTATTAACTCTTCTCTTCATCTAATTATCTGTTTATATCGTCAAGATTTTAGTTGTAAGTGTTTTTTTATTTACGAGCTTTTTGTCATGTTTGTAATAAGTATACTCTTTAGTCTCTTTTCATTGTTTGGCCTATAAATGTTTCATAACATTTTTAGTAGGTTCGTTATTACAAATCATAAAAAGTAGAAGTTATTCTAATTCTATTTGAAAAAGTGATGACAGCTGTACATGTGTTTTCTATGAAATTTTGGAACCTTTGGTCAAATAGGTAACTTATTGTAATAAATTATTTCTTTGCTAGAAATGTGCTTTCAATTTATCTAAATTATTCTGAAGCAATATAGAGAATTCATGAGGAGTTTTAAGGATTATATTAAACTCAAAAAAAAGAAAAATTTGTCACAAAGTAACACAGGATGCGCCCACTGCAGCTCTATTTGAAATACTTTTAAGGGTCCAAAGGTTAAAATGGATGAGTGGTACAGTTGTCAATATAAAGGCTATATATTTGTACTATCATTGTTCAACTGTGCAAAAATACACATTGTATTAGTGAAGACAGGGAGGAAACATGAGAATAGAAAAAGTGTGATCTAGGATATGGGCATGTTTTTCTAATTCTCTTTATTTTTCTAATACCATTACTAGTGGTTCTAAAATTTTTCCTCATAAAATCTAAATGAAAATAACTAAAAAAAAAAAATCAAAAATGAAATTAAAATTATTTTGGAAGGGGCTTTTTAGTTTAACTATGGCTGGTCTCTTGATTGCATGCAGAAGCTCAGACGTGACGGAGCTGAACCCTGCAGGGTGTAACGAACGGAGCGGCTGGTTGGTATACAGCTCACCACTTGGTTCCCTGGAGATCACTGCTCTGCCCAAACTGAGTGTACTCCCAGAGTTGTTTTACTGCTGTTGGCTAAACACCATCTAGTTGATACCACTCCCACAACGAATTGTTTCCCTGGTGGTTCAGACGGTAAACAATCTGTCTACAAGGCAGAAGACCCAGGTTCGATCCTGGGATTAGGAAGATCCCCAGGAGAAGGGAATGGCAACCCACACCCGTATTCTTGCTTAGAAAATTCCATGGACAGAGGAGCCTGGTGGGCTACAGCCCACTGGGTCACAAAGAGTCGGACACGACTGAGCCACTAGCACAGCTACAGCCTCAATGAATTAAAGGAGAATCCCTACTTTCAAGGAGCTTACTGGTGAAAGGCACAAAGCTGTAAGAATAATGCACTCATAATAAAGTATTCATCCATATCACCCATAATAGCTGAAGGTTCTAATTAGACCTTTAAACAGACGTCAATGTGACCAGGGTGTGAAGTGGTTTCAGTTACCGTTACAATTAGAACATTGGCGTTTGCATTTACTGTTTTGTGCTCAAATTGGTAATCTGAACTTTGCTTTAACGAGTTTTCGTGTTTGATTTCTTCTCCATTTTTTGAAATAACAGAAAGAAACAGACAGTACTTAATAGCGTTTGCATTTCAATCGCCTGCTTGGGCTGGGAAGTTACCACCTTGGTGAGCTGAGCCATGGAGGGAGGAACACAGGCTTTGCTGTCAGGGTTGGTTTTCTGCCTTCACTGCAAAAGGTTGGGTTTTGTTCTGTTGACTGAAAATTTGCAACTGAAACCTGAAGACTACTAATTTCTAAAATGTTTGAGATTTGACAAGTGAAGGACAAGAGTGTACACACTGGAGTGAAAATATTAAAATAGCATCCCTTCCCTAGATCAAAAAACACTTTTGAAATTGTGGAGAAAGGGTCTAAGTGTTGAGTGGCTGATGGCAATGGGACTGGATCAGGGCAAGCTGTCTGAGTCCAGGTGCCACTGGTGTTAGGAGAATTTCAATAGCAGCGTCCAACCGACCAGAATCCAGGAAGGACTGTGCACTGGATCAGCCTGAGTTGACAGCGGGGCTGCTCTGGTTCTGTTTGGATCTTGAGAATCTCCATCTGGGGGATGCGACCTGGTGGGTGACCCTGAACCAGAGTCCAGCTGGGGGCTCCTGGATCAAACTGGCCTGAGGAGGTGGGTCTGGGGCAGATGTGGCCACACCCGGGGGAGGGCTCGCCTCCAAACCCTCCACATCTTGCCTCTGTTCCTGAGGCCTTTCCTCTGCCTCACAGCCCCTCCCTTCTCCCCTTGACCCTGCATCCTCTAGGGCCACACAGGGCCCCGAGGAGCGGGGACCGGGGAGGGGCAGCTCCGGGCCCGTTTTGATGCTGCTTCTCTANGGAGGTGGGTCTGGGGCAGATGTGGCCACACCCGGGGGAGGGCTCGCCTCCAAACCCTCCACATCTTGCCTCTGTTCCTGAGGCCTTTCCTCTGCCTCACAGCCCCTCCCTTCTCCCCTTGACCCTGCATCCTCTAGGGCCACACAGGGCCCCGAGGAGCGGGGACCGGGGAGGGGCAGCTCCGGGCCCGTTTTGATGCTGCTTCTCTAAGTTTGTTCCTCAAGGAGCTAATGTGGCAGCTGCCACTCACAGCGCTGGACATACTCGGGGTCCTGACTGCATCCACCCGCCAGGGGACAGGGCTCACTGTGGGTGTGGGCTCAGCCTCTGCTGGCCGGGCCTCGGACCTATGGCCTGGTAGGGGTTTGGAGGGAGAGCCAGGCAGAAAGAAGGGAGAGGAAGACGTGCGGCCCGTGAGACCTTCCTGTGCCTGGTCTGTTAATGGGGGAAGGGCGGGGCGTGGTCTGGGAGCTCTAGTCTGGGTCTTAGAAAGCCTCTTAATTTCTAGAAGTGTGGGATGGAGATGCTTCTGCCATGCTGACCTAAAACAAGAGTGCACAACGTGGGAGCTGAGAGTTCTTATATTTTGGGCAAAAGGAGGACTGCAGCCCAGGAGACAGCACCGCAGATAGCTCTGAGAAACTGCCCCAAAGAGGCGAGGGGAGGTCGAT
Source organism: Aepyceros melampus (assembly GCA_006408695.1). Taxonomy (NCBI): domain Eukaryota; kingdom Metazoa; phylum Chordata; class Mammalia; order Artiodactyla; family Bovidae; genus Aepyceros; species Aepyceros melampus. The sequence goes on from SJXQ01000652.1 coordinate 78,826, forward strand.
ATACATGTGATTGGGGTGCAGGGGTGTGCTCCGTTGCTCAATCGCGTCCGATTCTTTTTGGCTCCATGGATTGTAACCTGCCAGGCTCCTCTGTGCTTAGAATTCTCCAAGCAATGGAGTGGCTTGCCATACTCCAGGGATCTTCCCGACCCAGGGGTTGAACCTGCATCTCTTGTGTCTCCTGCGTTTTTAGGCAGATTCTTTACCACTGAGCCACCTGGGAAGCTCCTTGGTCAAGGGGGAGTGCATGCAGACAAACACATATTTTTGTAGAAGGTTTCTGCCATCATGAGGTACAGTCATCACCGTGAATGATTTTAGTGCTTTTCTAGATACGAGGAGATGGAAGAATTGGGCTCAGAAAATCAGCTCCTGAAAATAATTATCTGAAGGGCTGGTCTGCCAGTTTTTCCAGAGCACAGAGGGCCTTGTTCCTGCTCTCTACCCTGCACTCGCTTTGGTGGGAGGGGGCGGGTGGTTTGAAAGTCAGCAGCTGCAGTAGCACGTGATTTAATCCCTGCAGAAGCAGATGGCACGTGCCAGTTTGTAGCTGATGCCAGGCCCTGGGCATGAGAAGGACAAGCCCAGGCTTCAGGCTGTGTGGACAGGTGTCAGCCCCCAGCCTCTCATTACATGGGCTTGCTCCTGCCACCGACCTGGGATGGACTCATTCTTCTGGTAGGGTCTATATGGCTCCCCACTGGAGCTTTTGGGGGGCATCAAGCAAGCCCTTGGTGGATTCCTGGAAAGAAGATGGGCATTGGCTCTGTAGGCACAAGCCTGAGTCATTCTGTGGTTTCCTAAGTGCCAGTTTTGGAGGAGAGTGAGGACCCTGATGCCTCTGACTTGTGAAAAGTGTTTCCCACCCTTGGATGAGGCTCCGGGGAAGTACTCTTTTAATAAAAAGAGCCCTAGAAACTATAACCTATGACTATTCTATGCCATTTATGCTGCCGGAGGAAATTTCAAAAGGTGTAGCTTATGATCTTCAGGCCCTGCAGGGAGAGTTTCAGGGAAGTACTGACTTTTCAGTTCCATGCAACCCAGCGGGCAGAGCTGGGACTGGAACCAGGGTGTCGGCACCCAGTCCTTTCCACTTCCTTCTTCAGACTCTTAAAGGCTCTGTCTTTCCTGGTGGCTCAGTGGTAACGGATCTGCCTGCATGCAGGAGACCCAGGTTCAATCCCTGGGTCAGGAAATCCCCTAGAGAAGGAAATGGCAATCCACTCCAGAATTCTTGCCTCAGAAATACCTTAGACAGAGGAGCTTGGTGGGCTACAGTCCATGGGGTTACAAGAGAGTCAGATACGATTGAGTGACTAAACAAGATTTTTAAGAAGAGTAGGAGTTGGGGGAAACACTAGATTTTCATTTTAAAAAAGGACCTTGAACCTTACTAAATTTTAGATTAGGTATGAAAACATCTGGAGTGTCTATTCTAGTCTAGTCTAGGCTTAAGTATCATTGTTAGGTCACATCTGTATGTGTGTCCATTCACTCCATCATGTGTAGTTTTGGGTGTTTTAGATTTTCAGTCTGCAATTTCTGTACCTAGGTGTAATCGTAACACTCCGCATACACATATCTTTTGACATTAAATATCATGTTTTCCAGGAGCATTGCATAGTTTTCCCAGTCTCCCAAAACCATTGTTTTAAGAACAGACACCATTTCATAGCTGTCCCATTGTCCAGTGCTGATCACCACTCAGAACTAATACAATTGATGCTTCAAGCAACTATTATATACTTTGCTGCTGCTGCTGCTGCTAAGTCGCCTCAGTCGTGTCTGACTCTGTGCGACCCCATGGACTGCGGCCCACCAGGCTCCCCCGTTCCTGGGATTCTCCAGGCAAGAACACTGGAGTGGGTTGCCATTTCCTTCTCCAATGCATGAAAATGAAAAGTGAAAGTGAAGTCATTCAGTCGTGTCCGACTCTTAGCAACCTCATGGACTGCGGCCCACCAGGCTCCTCCGTCTGTGGGATTTTCCAGGAAAGAGTGCTGGAGTGGGGTGCCATTGACACTAAGCTTAAAAAAACTGAATTTCTTATTTATTTTATTTAAATAAAAATTTAAAAATTGAATCTAAGGATAATTTTGAAATAGCTAAGTAATCAGTTGGGATCATCTCAGCTTCTTGACAGGGTTAGGGTTTTAAAAAATATTCATCCAGTTTTGAATGATCAGACTTAAATAGTGATGCACCTTTCACTTTCAACTGAGCACAGATTATGAAACACTGAAATCCTGTGAAATCATTGCAGCAACCAAGAGGCACATTAAAAACTGGATTTAATGGGTTGACTTTCTCCGTGAGGCATCAATACAGTCTCTGCCCAGCTAGCCTCCCTTTTTTTTTCTGGAAGTTCCTGTAACAAGATTGCCATAGGAAAATATCCAGATCTGATTTGTTCCATTTCTTCTGGGATCTTCAGTTGGTACTTAATGTGAACTAATGTGAATTGCGTGTGAAGACACCTTACCCAGGGTGGCGGATCTCTTGGTAAATTATCCGTGCTATTGAGAACTCGCAGGCCGTTGACTATCCCAATTTAATTTGGGCAGGACAGGACATTTCTAATAATTAATACTGTAATAACACTTAATGATCTGCACTCATGCAATCTGAAAATCCAGCTAATGGTGCAGTTTTTAGTGATTGCACAAACAGCAAGTTTTAAATGTGTCAAATGCTGCTATTTCAGCATCCCAGTGCCATGCTGGAGACCTTGCCCGTGGGCCTCCCACTGACCCTGACCCAGAGCCTAGACACGGATGTGACAAGTGATGGGCTTGGTCTCCAGGGAGGGGCTATTTGTTCAGAACTGGGTCCAAGCAGGAGAATTTGAGGGCGCCTTTGCTTCTTCCAGATGGAGGTACATTTGAAAGCTCTGATGAGTTGCTAGAGAGGTAGCAAAAAATTGGAGAAAAAGAATAAGATTGCAAAGACTCTTCTACCAACTTCATTTCCTTCTCCAGGGTATCTTCCTGACCCAGGGATTGAACCCAGGTCTCTTGCATTCCAGGCAGATGCTTTAACCTCTGAGCCACCAAGGAAGCCCAATATTTAGGAGGCCTGCCTAGCAGACAGTGATGTCTTTCTTCATCACCCTCTGCCAGCCTCATGGTTCTGCCTGGCCTGACACAAAACCCCTTCTGAAAGCTCTTGTACAGACACAGACACTTAGGATTTTTCTGGAAACTCCCCTTTCTGGATCTAAAGTTGATAACTGTGTTTTGTTGAGGTCTGTGGTATTGTTTTGTTTTCATTTTCTTTTCTTTTTTTCTTTGATGGGGAAAATAGTAAATGGTATACTATCCATTACTTTCATATGAACAGAAAACAGTAAAAGTGAATTTAAAAATGTTACTGAAATAATTGTGGTAGTTGTCAGCAGTGCAATAATTAAAATTTGCTATTCTATTACACATATCCTCACTAATGCTTCCATTTCAGGATTCTAATCACCAATTTTTTTTCTTTTAATAGGAAAGCAAACATCAAGGAATGCGTAAGGAAACTGCACTGTGACACCAGACCATGTAAAATCCTCTTTTCCTCCTTTGCAATGACCCAAGACTGTAGGAGATCTCATCCTTCTCATAGCGTGTAGATGGAATTCCATCCACTATCGGCTGGTGGTGTAGATGCACCAGCAGAGACATCTTGATTCATGTAGTGTCTAAAGCCTCCAGTATTTAAGGCACACTTCAACAAATATTATTCATTCAAAAGTATTTAAAGATTCATTTTAGTTTATATTCTGCTTTTACACAAAAGGAACACAATGAGATCTTTTTAGGAGGAAATAACTTGTAGTTATGACTGATACTGTCAATGATTAGATTTTTCTTTTCTTTTCTACTTTAACTCCAACATATTTATGCTATCTTTTTGTTGTTGTTTAGTTGCAATTGGATAAGTCCCTGGACTAGAAACTTGTGCTCACTGATTGGCATGAGTAGAGTCCATTAAGGAAGTCTGTTGGCTCAGAACATGAGGAAACAGATGAAGTCTCAACACTGAGCAAAGTAAAGAAGAGAGGGTTACAAACTCAGTGCTCTGACACAGAACCTGCCAAGTGGGGCCAGTTCTGAGTTTTCCGGAAAACCCTATCCCTCTCTGAGAAGTCTTTCTGCCTCTCCACACTCTGTCCTCAGGCTTACATAAGAGGCAGGATCTCATTAAGAACAAGAATTAAATTAACTCTTTGGAAAAAAGTCAATTCATTAAAATACCATTAAAGGTGCCTCCACCCCCAGGGCTTAGAGATTCCCTATGAGGACTTGAACCCTAAATTTGCCTTCAGTTGATCAGATGTGGCATTCCAGCTCCAGTTTTGTCTACAGAGGGCTTTGCAGAAATATCAGCTAAAGGATTCCATGTGAAACTGTGTTCAGCTGGGTGAGATTAAACTCCATCCATTCCATAGATGGAATGGAGAAGGGAATGGCAACCATTCCAATATTCTTGCCTGGAAAGTCCCATGGACAGAGGGACATGGCAGGCTGCAGTCCATGGAGTCGCAAAGAATTGGACATGACTTTGCAACTGAGCATGAGCATAGATGAGTAAACCAAGTCAATGAAGATAGTTATGCACTCTGTTCAGTCACTCAGTCATGTCTGACTCTGCAGCCCCATGGACTGCAGCACACCAGGCTTCCCAGTTCTTCACTATCTCCCAGAGTTTGCACAAATTCATGTCCATTGAGTCAGTGATGCCGTCAAACCATCTCATCCTTCGCCACCCACTTCTCCCACTTTCCTCAATCTTTTCAAACGTCGAGGTCTTTTCCAATGAGTCAGCTTTTCACATCCTGTGGCCAAAGGGTTAGAACTTCAGCTAGAGCATCAGTCCTTCCAAAGAATTTTCAGGGCAGTTATACAGCCCTGAAAGGAGCTAGCATTTGGGAACTATCCCAATGTAGCCCTGAACTGTCAGTGTTCATACTCCAACTGGGAATGGGGTCTATGCTAGGGTCACAAACACAATCTCAGCAGCAGGATGCACTGTCCCAGAGGGAGTTACAAGGATGGGTGTCCAGTATTTTCTGAAAAGCAAAGCTTCAGCACCTACCCACTGAGTACTTCAACTAAACTAGTTTCCTAGGCAATAACTGAATGTCCCAGGTAAAGTACTTGGCCCTGTATGCGGAGGAGCATGAACTACCTTGGAGCATCAATAATGATGAGAATCACTGGTGATGAAGATCACTGTGGAAGAACATCACTGAGGATGAGCATACTGAGGTGAGTATCACTGAGGACGAGCATCACTGAGGACGAGCATCACTGAGGTGAACGTCACTGAGGACGAGTGTCACCAAGGATGAGCGTCACTGAGGATGAGTGTCACTGAGGATGAGTGTCACTGAAGTGAGCGTCACTGAGGTGAGTGTCACTGAGGACAAGTGTCACTGAGGTGAGCATCACTGACTATGAGCATCACTGAGGATGAGCATCACTGAGGACGAGCATCACTGAGGTGAGCATCTCTGAGGATGAGCATCACTGAGAACAAGCATCACTGACTATGAGCATCACTGAGGACAAGCATCACTGAGGTGAGCATCTCTGAGGATGAGTATCACTGAGGTGAGCAGTACTGACTATGAGCATCACTGAGGACAAGCATCACTGATATGAGCATCACTGAGGATGAGCATCACTGAGGACGAGCATCACTGAGGTGAGCATCTCTGAGGATGAGCATCACTGAGAACAAGCATCACTGACTATGAGCATCACTGAGGACAAGCATCACTGAGGTGAGCATCTCTGAGGATGAGTATCACTGAGGTGAGCAGTACTGACTATGAGCATCACTGAGGACAAGCATCACTGAGGTGAGCATCACTGACTATGAGCATCACCAAGGATGAGCATCACTGAGGTGTCACTGAGGTGAGCGTCACTGAGGTGAGTGTCACTGAAGACGAGCGTCACTGAAGATGAGTGTCACTGAGGACGAGCGTCACTGAGGTGAGGGTCACTGAGGTGAGCGTCACTGACTATGAGCATCACTGAGGTGAGCATCACTGAGGATGGAGCATCACTGAGGTGAGCATCAATGAGCTGAGCATCACTGAGGATGAGTGTCACTGAGGACGAGCATCACTGAGGTGAGCATCACTGACTATGAGCATCACTGAGGACGAGCATTATTGAGGTGAGCATCATTGACTATGAGCATCACTGAGGACAAGTATCACTGAGATAAGTGTCAATGAGGTGAGCATCACTGAGGTGAACATCTCTGAGGACGACATCACTGAGGACGAGCATCACTGAGGACAAGCATCACTGAGGTGAGCATCACTGAGGATGAGCATCACTGAGGTGAGCATCACTGAGGACAAGTATCACTGAGGTGAGCAGTACTGACTATGAGCATCACTGAGGACGAGCATCACTGAGGACGAGCATCACTGAGGTGAACGTCACTGAGGACGAGTGTCACCAAGGATGAGCGTCACTGAGGATGAGTGTCACTGAGGATGAGTGTCACTGAAGTGAGCGTCACTGAGGTGAGTGTCACTGAGGACAAGTGTCACTGAGGTGAGCATCACTGACTATGAGCATCACTGAGGATGAGCATCACTGAGGTGTCACTGAGGTGAGCATCACTGAGGTGAGTGTCACTGAAGACGAGCGTCACTGAAGACGAGCCTCACTGATGTGAGGGTCACTGAGGTGAGCGTCACTGAGGTGAGCGTCACTTGTTAAAGAGATTGTCTTTTCTCCATTGTATATTCTTGCCTCCTTTGTCGAAGATAAGGTGTTCATAGCCGTGTGGATTTATCTCTGGGCTTTCTATTTTGTTCCATTGATCTATATTTCTGTCTTTGTGCCAGTGCCATACTGTCTTGATGACTGTAGCTTTGTAGTAGAGCCTGAAGGCAGGCAGGTTGATTTCTCCAGTTCCATTCTTCTTTCTCAAGATTACTTTGGCTATTCGAGGTTTTTTGTATTTCCATACAAATTGTGAAATTATTTGTTCTAGCTCTGTGAAAAATACTGTTGGTAGCTTGATAGGAATTGCATTGAATCTGTAGATAGCTTTGGGTAGTATACTTATTTTCACTATATTGATTCTTCCAATCCATGAACATGGTATATTTTTCCTCTATTAGTGTCCTCTTTGATTTCTTTCACAAAATAGTTTTCTATATATAGGTCTTTAGTTTCTTTAGGTAGATATATTCCCAAGTATTTTCTTTTTGTTGCAATGGTGAATGGAATTGTTTCCTTAATTTCTCTTTCTATTTTCTCATTATTAGTGTATAGGATATTTAATCTCCATTTCTTCACTTATGGGAATAGCCCTCAAGTCTGCCTGCATTTTTTTGGACCTCAGTTACCTATTGCCTCCTAAGTTATTAATAATGAAATAAAATTGTACCTATTTGTGCTTTTGTTGTTGTCACTGTTCAGTTGCTAATTTTGTCCAATTCTTTGCAACCCTATAGACTGCAGCACGCCAGCCTTCCCTGTCCTTCACTATCTCCCAGAGTTTCCTCAAACTCATGTTCACTGAGTCGGTTATGCCATCCAGCCATCTCATCCTTTGTCGTCCCCTTCTCCTCCTGCCCTTAATCTTTTCCAATATCAGGGTCTTTTCCAGTGAATTGGCTCTTCACATCAGGTGGCCAAAGTATTGGAGCTTCAGCTTCAGCATCAGTCCTTCCAATGAATATCCAGGGATGATTCCATTTATGATTGGTTTTACTTAAATGTTAGATTGTTTCTCTACAAAAAATAATCCCATTTTGTGAAATGACTTTGCTTTACCCTAGCTAATAACTTATTCATCATATGACTAGAATGTTAGTAGGAGGCAGGGAACAGATTTGAATTTGAAACTAATTTGGGTCACTTTCTCCTTAATCAAAGCAGTGGGACTCTGGAGGCAATCACATCACATGCCTTCACATTTAAATGCAGAGGGTTCACAGTATACTGAAGGCATACACCCAACTCAGAACCTCTGAATTAGGTGCTGACTAGTCCTATAGATTTTGATAGGCTTTAATTATGAGTCTAAATTTATCCTGTGGATAAGTGAGAATCTATATTATATTTTAAGCAAGGGTGGAATGTGATTGTTATAATTTTTAAAGAGCATAATTAAATTATTTAAAGGAGGTTCAAATATTAACATATTCCCCATTCAAACAGTAACAATTTGCCTACAATTCATATACATATTTTAAAGATAAAAGCAATACCTTGTTGGGATCTAGTTCCCTGACCAGGGATCAGACTCAGTTCCCCTGCATTGGGAGGATGGAGTCTTAGCCACTCAACCACCTGGGAAGTCCTTCCACATTTTCTTTATCCATTCATACATCGATGGACACAGATTGTCTCCATATTTTGACTATTGTTTATGAGGCAGCAATGAACTTGGAAGTGTATATATCTTTTTAAGTTAGTGTTTTCATTTTCTTCACATAAATACTTGAATTCCTGGATCATACGTTAGCTCTGTTTTTAATTGTTTGAAGAACCTCTATACTGTTTTCTGTAATGGTTGCACTAGTTTACATTGCCACCAACAGTACACAGTATTCCCTTTTCTCCACATTTTCACTGATATTTGGGCTGCTCTGGGTCTTGGATGCTGTGTGGGCTTTTCCTTAGTTGCAGAGAGAGGGGGCTACTCTAGTTGCAGTGTGTAGGTTTCTCATTTCAGTGGGTTCTCTTGTTGCAAAGGACAGGCTCCAGGGTGCTTGGGCTTCAGTAGTTGTGGCTCATGGGCTCAGCATTTTCAGCACACAGGCTCAATAGTTGTGGTGCATGGACTCATGTGGGATCATGCACCATGTGGGATCCAGGTGGGATAATGTACCATATGGATCAGGTATCCAACTGTCTCATCCATTGGCTGGCAGATCCACTGCACCATCAGGGGAGCTGACCAACACCTGTTACTTCTTGTCTTTTTCATTACAGCCATTCTAAAAGGTGTGAGGTGATATCTCATTGTGGTTTCGATGTGCCTTTCCCTGATCATTACTGATGCTGAGCAGATTTTCATATGCCTGTTGGCCGTCTGTATGTCTTTGGGAAAATGTGTATCCAGATCATCTGCCCATTTTTAAATTAGATTGCTTTTTGTTTGTTTTCTGCTGTTCAGTTGTGTGAGTTCTTTATATATTTGGGATACTAACTCCTTATCAGATATATATGTTTCAAATGTTTTCTCCCATTTAGTAGGTTGCCTTTTCACTTTGTGCAGAAGCTTTTCCCACAATTCATAGTGATAGATTTTTAAATTTTAAGATGAGAGGGAGTGGTGTTAGATTGATTTTATTTAAGTAAATACTTCATTACCTACTAGTTTAACACTAACTAACTGCAGAATCTTAAGTCAGTCATTTAATTACCTGTATGCCTCAACATCCTCATCTGTACAGTGGGGCTAATCCGTCTCTCCTAGTGTTTTGTTTTTAGGGCTGTTTTTGTAGAATTTGTGGTGATTACTAATACTTCCTATAGCACCATGAATATTTTAATGTGCTTTTTTTCCATTTTACAGAGGAGTTTATATAAGTACAATTGGGTTGCTTACTCAAGATCCATGTTCATTGCTGTTAAATCATAGATGATTTTTTTTAATTAATTTTTATTTTTTAGTTTGTTTTGCTTTACAATACTGTATTCGTATTGTTACACATTTAAATCATAGATTTAAATTGATGTTACCTAGAAATATCAATAGCCTGAGATATGCAGATGACACCACCCTTATGGCAGAAAGTGAAGAGGAACTAAAAAGCCTCTTGATGAAAGTGAAAGAGGAGAGTGAAAAAGTTGGCTTAAAGCTCAACATTCAGAAAATGAAGATCATGGCATCCAGTCCCATCACTTCATGGCAAATAGATGGGGAAACAGTAGAAACAGTGTCAGACTTTATTTTGGAGACTGAAATATCTCCACATATTTTTCCAGAGAATTTAAAATCACTGCAGATGGTGACTGTAGCCATAAAATTAAAAGACGCTTACTCCTTGGAAGAAAAGTTATGAGCAACCTAGATAGCATATTCAAAAGCAGAGACATTACTTTGCCAACAAAGGTCCGTCTAGTCAAGGCTATGGTTTTTCCTGTGGTCATGTATGGATGTGAGAGTTGGACTGTGAAGAAGGCTGAGCACTGAAGAAATGATGCTTTGGAACTGTGGAAAAGACTCTTGAGAGTCCCTTAGACTGCAAGGAGATCCAACCAGTCCATTCTAAAGGAGATCAGCACTGGGATTTCTTTGGAGGGAATGATGCTAAAGCTGAAACTCCAGTACTTTGGCCACCTCATGCGAAGAGTTGACTCATTGGAAAAGACTGATGATGGGAGGGATTGGGGGCAGGAGGAGAACGGGACAACAGAGGGTGAGATGGCTGGATGGCATCACCGACTCGATGGATGCGAGTCTGAGTGAACTCCAGGAGTTGGTGATGGACAGGGAGGCCTGGCGTGCTGCAATTCATGGGGTCGCAAAGAGTTGGACCGACTGGGCAACTGAACTGAACACCAACCATATACCAATGAAAGATCCTAAAAATCCCTAGGGTATCCTATCCCCCCTCTCAAAATTCACTGCTTTCTTGCTTAGTCTTATTACTTTGCACTCGAAGTCTACCTCAAATTCCCAGATGAGAAATAAAAACTGAGAGCATCTTAGTGTCTACATTTGATTCCTTTATAGGTCATTCACACACTCTAGGCCTAATGATTAGCTATGAAAGGCAGCTATTTTGTATTATAGCCATTAGTTAATTATATGATTGATTTATACAAAGGAAAAATATTTTTATTAAAGTCCCCAAATTTAAATAAAATCAGCCTTTATTTACCATCAATCATAGCAAGAACATTTCTGGAAATATTTGCCCATATTCTTTCCCACATGTAATTTCTGTAGTTAATAATGGATCATCCACATTTTCCTCTTCTAATTTTCAAGGTTTTGAATTTAGGATCAATTGTTAAACCTAAATTGAGCTGAAATATCTCCACATATTTTTCCAGAGAATTTAAAATAAAATCATAATTTCTTACAATAGCCTAGAAGACAGTATATGATCTTATTCTTGCCTATTTCTCTTTGTTGTTGTTGTTCAGTCACCCAGTTATGTCCAACTCTTTGCAACCCCATGAACTGCAGGACTCCAGGCCTCCCTGTTCCTCACCATCTCCCAGAGTTTGCCTAAGTTCATGTTCATCGCATTAGTGATGCCATTCAGCTATCTCATCCTCTGACCCCTCTTCTTCTCCCCGCAGTCTTTCCCAGCATCAGGGACTTTTCCAATGAGTCGTCTGTTCGCATCAAATGACCAAAATACCTATTTCTCTCACCTCATGTCTAATTGGAGAAGGCGATGGCACCCCACTCCAGTACTCTTGCCTGGAAAACCCATGGACAGAGGAGCCTGGTAGGCTGCAGTCCATGGGATTGCGAATAGTCAGACCCGACTGAGCGACTTCACTTTCACTTTTCCCTTTCATGCATTGGAGAAGGAAATGGCAACCACTCCAGTGTTCTTGCCTGGAGAATCCCAGGGATGGGGGAGCCTGGCAGGCTGCCTTCTATGAGGTCGCACAGAGTCGGACACGACTGAAGCAACTTAGCAGCAGCAGCATGTCTAATATTATTTCTAGTCAAACTGGCCTTTGTTATGTTCATTAAACGGGAAGAGCTCATTTATGCTTCAGGTCCTTTCCCTTTGCTATTCACTCTACTTGAAACACTCTTCTCCCAGCTTTCCACCTGGATGTTTCTCCCTCACCTTTCAGATCTCAACCTACCTCTTCAGAGAGTGCTTCCCTGACCATGTTATTTAAAGTAGTCTCAAAATACTCACTCTCCATACCATCACATGTTTGGCTCCTTCCTGGATAGCATTTGCAGTGGCTGAAATTATTTTACTTAGTTATTTAGTTGATTATTGTCTATATCCTTTTACACACATTAGTATGCTTCTGGCTGCTAGTAATAGAAACCCCATTTAAAAATATATTTATTATCTCATATAACTACAATCCAGCAACAAGAAAGTCTGTGGGCAAGGGAGAATGAGTAGTTTAAAAATTACATTGAAGGACCCAAATTCTTTCAGTCTCTCTGTTCTATCTCCCTTATTGTCTAGCTTCTTTCTCCTCTGCCTTCCCTCATGGTTACAAAATGGTTTTGGTGCTTCCAGGTGTCTCATCCAGGCATAACAGCGGCCAAAGGGAAAAGATGCTATCTCTTCCTGTATCTCTGCTAAAAATGCTAAGGAATCTTATCCCACAGTCCCCGTTAGACTTCTGATTTCTTCTGATTTCTTATTAGTCTGTATTGGTCATTTGTGTGGAGATGGTTTAGACCAATTACTCATAATGAAAAACATGTTGGAAAAATCAACTATCATAAATGTCATGGTCCTTGCACAGATTGGAAAAGAATTTCCAAACACAAGGCAGAACGAAAGGAGAATAGAGTTTATTAGAGTGGGGGACGAAGGGGGCACTGCCAGTACAATGGGCCAGCTTCCTGAGAGTCAGGAAGAGCTACTCTGAACGTTGGTCTTTGGTCTGTTTTTATAGTCAGGGGACAAGGAACAGGGTAGGGGTCTTGTGAGTCATTTGCTGATTGAATGAGGTATGTATACATTCCCTATACAGGCCTGGGAGAAGAGTAAGACAAATACCTTTCCTTACATGGGGTAAGAAGGGGACATGCCATGCTACTCAAGAGGGCTCAAAAATTCCACAACAGTTACAACATGGTGGGAAGGGTGATAAGGGTCTGGTTTTTTTCTGTTCCTACATTCCAACACCTCTCTTGCTCCTCTTGTTCTTTTGTCCTCAGGGCACCACAGTAACCACAGGAATGAGCACTAGAACTTTAGGATGTTGTCTATCTTGTTCACGACCATTTCCAAAGCCTAGCATAGTACTTGACATGCAGTAAGTGCTCAATTAATGAGTCCATTTAAGGGAAGAGGAGAGAAAACTGACATTTGTTGAGTGCCTACTAAGTGCCAGACACAGAACATGAGCTTCATTATAATTTACCTCTCTCAAAAATTGTGTAAAAAGAGTATTGTTTCTCTTTTACACAAAAGAAACTAATACTTAAGAGATTAAGAAACGACCAAGACCACCAATCTAGTGAGTCGCAGGGCTAGGATTTGAAACTATGGGTGTCTGGATCTAAAGACCATGCATCTCCCACTACAAGCTAATTAACAAAAGATATTCTTTCCCTTTCAGAAACAACTGCAAAAATCTGTGTAGATTCCATTGTGAAGAACAGCTAAAGAAAATGTGGTTAAGTTCACGCTTAGCCTATAATAGTTATCAGGAAACCAGCAGCAGCCTTTCACTAATATTACTGACATTGTATCCTCCACCCTATCACTTGTTGTTTTCTAAACATATAGTGAAAATTAGGTGGCTATGTGCTGTGGGAAAATCGGGCAAGGGACAAATTGAAAAAAAAAAAATTATTTTTCTCCCTAATGCTAAAGTGAATTCACAGCAGTGTTTGGTGAAGTGTTTGTTATAGAATACTAAGTGAAAGGGCAATCTGCATAACCTTAAAATCCTGAGTAAAACCCTGGTGTCTTGAAAGCTAACCTGAGAAATCTGGAAAATCAGGTCTATTTCTGATTTGTCTGAGGATCCTCTGCAGCTTGCACACAGGAGTGGCGTCATAGATATATGTCAACCACATGTAGACATGTGTCAATCATTCAACCCACAATTAGGGAAAAAATCGTCCCAACAGAAGACGTACCAGCTACAAATAAATCACCATTCCTGGCTTTCTGTTACTCCTCCCATCTTCCTGTTGACTTCTGCTGAGGAAAACAAAGGAGAAAGGAAAAGCCTTCAGTAGTCAAATACTGCCAGTTCAGCAATGAACTCGCACATCCTAGAGATACAAGGAACTGCGTACAAGGACAGGCAGTCTTTGAGGGGACCCAATCCCCCAACAAAGAGCGCAGCTACTTCCTGATCTGGACCGGAACCGCTTGGTAAAGTATGTGGGTTCCAGAGGGAACGATTTAGGAACAGGACCACTTCCTGCGGCTGAAGTGGGGCGAGGAGTGGGGAGGAAATAGCTGGAGGAGCGGTATCCTCCTTGCTCTAGCTGAGGCAGAGAAGGAGCCAGAGAGGAGGCGGCGGGCAGAGGAGGCTAAGGCAGAGAAGAAAGTGTCGGAGCCGGTAGGTTAGCAGTCTTAGAGCAGAGGACAGTGGACAGCGCCCAGGACTCGCTTTGCAAATCTGTGGTCCCAAGTTGCGGGGCTGCCCATTGGGTAGGGGCCGTGCTTCGCCCGCCACCTGTCAGTGGGCACCGAGAAGGGACTGTTGGGGGCACTGGGGCTGGGCCTTGCGGGGCACCAGACGGCGTTCAAGCGGGCTGCAGCCCTGCCCGGAGCCACGGAAGGTGCTGGGCTGTTCTGCCTGAGGGCGTGAGGTTCCGCACCCTGGACAGCTTCCCTAGACAGAGGTTGGAATCTGGGGGGAAGGAAGTGGATACTGTGCGTCCCACCTAACCTGGGGACCAGCGAGATCTTGCCAGGTGGGTGGTGGACATCGTTTCGGGAATGAGGGAAGGGCTGGTAAAGATAATGTTAGTTTTGGAGCCATAGTTTCTCTGCTCTGTTCTGTCTGGGCTGTCGGAAACGGAGTTGTTTATTTTTAAAGGCTAGCTGCTCCTCTTTCTATCGCTTCGGGACAAGTCACCAGCTTTCAGATCCGTTGTTAAGCCAGCGTGTTCCCTACCCGATCCATCATGCTAGTATTACTGTGGGTATCTGGTGAAATGCTAGTATTACTGTGGGTATCTGGTGAATACTGTGTAGGGAATCGTTGATAGTGCGGTCAGAGTTAAATGTCTCCGGAGTACTTTTCGGAGAGAGACAAGAGTAGTCTAGCAATTGGGACTGTTTGGCGCACTTTCCCTCAACTTGACATATAATCGGTTTAGCATTCACAGTGAAGATGGTCATCTTAAAGGAACTAGGTAGGGGTTATGAGTGTGCATCTGCAAAAGGCCTGTCGTGTAATATAATAGGATATAAAATCCTTTATCACTGAACGAAATCATTGTATAGAGATTGTTACTGGAAAGATCAGAAATAGTTTTTATTAAGTTACTGCTTTTCTGTTGTCTTAGGTTCGGCTTTAGAGTGTGGTGAAGGGTACTTTTCATGGTGCATGGAAGGAAAGCCAATGCGCAGGTAGGCATTTAGGAAGAAATCCTTCAGTTTCACTAAGTGAAATTCACATAATAATCCAGGGTTTCATTTTTAAATTTTTTAAAGCTTTTCAAATCTTACCAAATTCTGCTTGGAACTAATGATTCTTGTTCTAAAATAAATCACAAGTAATGTCAGAAATTAATAGTTTTTTAAATAGAGTAAAATATAAAAGTTAAATTTCTAAAGAGTGCTAGGAGGATTATGTAGTTAACATTTCAACTTTCCTTTTTACATGGTAATTTTTTGTGGTAATCATTAAATGTACTATAATACTATATGAATTGATTATGGTCTTCAATTCCCTATAGAATGTAGAGGTTTACACCGTATTGAATGTGTAATTATGGTTTTGGTTATTTTACTGCTTTCAATCTACATTTGTTCTATTAATTAAAATAGCTGCATTGCAGGGAAGATTGTTTGAGGACTAAAAAAGATATTAGACGTAATAACTTAGTCCATAGAAAAATAGAACAATGTATGGGAAAATATAGACAATTTTAGGCCTTCCTAACCCTAGAATTTAGTAATGCTTTTTCTCAATCTGTTCTAACAAATAGTACTCAAATCCTTATTGAAAATCACCCCAGTTATAGTCCTTCATTTTTAAAACTCATTTTACATTTATTTAATTGTATTTAATCTTGTTTAACATCAAAGATAAATATATCTAGCAGACCCTTATAAGAGAAGAAACATGTTGTGATAGGAGTATGACTGAGAACCAGGAGGAAGAACTAGAATATAAGTATTTTTTCCAAATCTGTTAATGGTTTATTGATTCACCTTGACCTAGTCACCTTCGCTAGAAGTCACTCCAGTTTATTTCTCTAATGTACCTGACCAGGATATTGGGAATTAATGAATGCTTGCAAATGATTTGAGATCTCCAGATGTAAAGATGTTATGGATATAAAATCATTGTACACTTATTCTTATTTGTATCTTCCTCTAAAGTAGAAATAATATTTGACCGCAAGTACATGAAGACATTAACAACATGTATATTAAATGCTTCATCACTTCAGCTTCTAACATGGTTGCAAAAATTGCTGATGGCTTCTCATCCTCAGCTGCCATAAATGTCATATGTAATTGTTAAAATAGGAACTTTTTTTTTTTTTAAAGAGAAGGCAGAATGGGGATGTTTTTAGTTTGTCAGTAATTTCTGTATAAAATATTTACTTAATCACTCATACCTACTCTTTTTTCTGTCTTGCTTTATTATGAAATATTGCCAGTTGTTTTGGAGAAGGCAATGGCACCCCAATCCAGTACTCTTGCCTGGAAAATCCCATGGATGGAGGAGCCTGGTGGGCTGCAGTCCATGGGGTCGCTGAGGGTCGGACACGACTGAGCGACTTCACTTTCACGTTTCACTTTCATGCTTGGAGAAGGAAATGGCAACCCACTCCAGTGTTCTTGCCTGGAGAATCCCAGGGATGGGGGAGCCTGGTGGGCTGCCGTCTATGGGGTCGCACAGAGTCGGACACGACTGAAGCGACTTAGTAGCAGCAGCAGCAGCAGCCAGTTGTTTAAAATCATGTTGAAGAATTCTGGTGCCATTAATTTTTAAGTTACTGTTCTTTTTTCATCACCATCACTTGGCCAGAGCCTGGCCTATCATTGCTCCCAGGTTTTACTTTTACCTGCTACCTGTATTAAGTCGTGATCACACTTCCCTACCCTTTCCTTATTGGGCTGTGATTCTTGCTGCCAGCAACCCAGACAGCAGTCTCTGGAAAGTAAGGTTGAGTTTATGCTTACCAGCTATTGGAGAAGCTTTGAATGAGAAATAACTGTTTATATTGAATAAATGTTCATTCTCTCAGCTACAGTGGAAGCTCTTTGAGTCTCATGTGTCTTCTGTATCTTTGTATCCCTGGCACCTGGTGATCACTGAATAATTGTTTGAATGACTGAATAGCTGAAGTACCTACAGACTTTTCCCATGAGCACGGAAAGAGCTATGAACAGGAAAAGATTGCAAAAACATTGTTAGGGTATTCTGATGCTTACTCATAAAGTTTTATGAAACCGATTAGCATTTTGTTAGCAAGGCTTCATTGCATTCATTTATTTAACTAGCTATTATGTGCAAATGTTACAGAATTTCCAAGATAAAATAGGATATTCAGTGAAACTTAAGTCTCCCAGTGCTGACTATAGCTCCCAATTTTCCTTTCCAGAGGAACCACTTGAAAGCAATTTCTTATGTATTCTTTCACAGTATTGTAATGCATATATAGAATATCTCCTCTTTTTCAAAAACACTGACATTCACAATTATTCACATTTTTCTCTATTCTTTTTTTCACTTCACATATTATCTTGTTCAGTTCAGTTCAGTCACTCAGTTGTGTCCGACTCTTTGTGACCCCATGAACCACAGCATGCCAGGCCTCCCTGTCCATCACCAACTCCCAGAGTCTACCCAAACCCATGTCCATTGAGCCGGTGATGTCATCCAACCATCTTATCCTCTGTCGTCCCCTTCTCCTCCTGCCCTCAATCTTTCCCAGCATCAAAGTCTTTTCCAGTGAGTCAGCTCTTTGCATCAGGTGGCCAGAGTATTGGTGTTTCAGCTTCAACATCAGTCCTTCCAATGAACACCCAGGACTGATCTCCTTTAGGATGGACTGGTTGGATCTCCTTGCTGTCCAAGGGACTCTCAAGAGTCTTCTCCAACACCACAGTTCAAAAGCATCAATTCTTCGGCACTCAGCTTTCTTTATAGTCCAACCCTCACATCCATACATGACTACTGGAAAAACCATAGCCTTGACTAGATGGACCTTTGTTGACAAAGTAATGTCTGCTTTTTAATGTGCTGTCTAGGTTGGTCATAACTTTCCTTCCAAGGAGTAAGTGTCTTTTAATTTCATGGCTGCAGTAACTATCTGCAGTGATTTTGAAGCCCAGAAAAATAAAATCAGCCAGTGTTTCCACTGTTTCCCCATCTATTTGCCATGAAGTGATGGGACCAGATGCCATGAACTTCATTTTCTGAATGTTGAGCTTTAAGCCAACTTTTTCACCTCCTCTTTCACTTTCATCAAGAGGCTCTTTAGTTCTTCTTCACTTTCTGCCATAAGGGTGGTGTCATCTGCATATCTGAGGTTATTGATATTTTCCCCAGCAATCTTGATTACAGCATGTGCTTCTTCCAGCCCAGTGTTTTTCATGATGTACTCTGCATATAAGTTAACTAAGCAGTAAATTATGTCAGATACACTTAGACTCACCTGTTACTTGTAGGTACTGTTAACCAGTCCCTTCAAGAGACATTTAAGTTATTTTATGGTTTGCTGTTACAACCAGTTCTTCTATGAATATCCTTGTATGTGGTTTTTGACCAATTGTATAAGTATAAAATAAATTCTTAGATATAAAATTTCCCAAAGAGTTTGTGCATTTTAAAACTTTGAATTACAAATTCCCATCCTTAGAGATTATACCTGTCTGTAGTCTCACCAACAGTGTGACTGGTTCCCAAGATATTATTTTTTAATCATTGGTATAATTTAGAGACACTAAAATATTTTGCAGTGTAATTCTTCCATCTTAAATATAGGAAACTGGACCCGATTTTATTATGAATTGGTTTATTCACTCATCAAACATTTGTATTATACTTGTTTTATATTTGTATACTGCATCTATACAGGTAAAGTGATGGAAAGACATGTAACAGATACTATAATGCGTCATGAAGGATTTTAATAGGGATGCACACCTCTGCTTTGTAGAGATGAAAAAAGCTTCACAGAGGTGGTGATATTTGAGCTGGATCTTCTAGAAAGGATAAGAATTTGTTTTAAAGTAAAGAATATACTTGAAAAGATAAAAATTAAAGAAGGGAAATAGTGAAATATGCCATAAACAGAAGGAATGGCTGTGCCGCCCAAAAAACAAAAAGACCCCAAGATCTGAAAGTGTATGACAGGTATAGAACGATAAGTATATCTGGAGTGTAGAGTATATGAAGGAGGAAGAAGGAAAAGGAAGGTAAAGAGCATGAAAAGTGAGGCTACGACCACTGGAAAGAGTCATACCCTTTAGGTGTTTAAGAACCAATGCATGTTGTTATACAATTGAGATTTGTTCTTTGGGTTGATATTTAAGAAGATAGGATGTGGACTAGAAAGAAGGAAGAAAGGATAGCAAAAAGTACTAATTTAAAGGAGTTTGTGGGGAATTCTCTGGTGGTCCAGAAGTTAGGGCTCTGCACTTTCTCTGCTGAGGGCCTGGGTTCGATCCCTGCTTGGGAGCTAATCCCACAAACTGTGCAGCAATGAAGAAAAAAGCTGTGGTAGTTAAAGCTGATGAGAGCCTGAAGTTGATCTATGGCAGTAGGATTGAGAGAAGAGTTTGGAATTGAGAGTTTGTTTAATAGTAAAATCAAAAGGATTTGGTGAATATAGAGTGAGGAAAAGGTAATGATACAAGCAACTCCAAAGATCTCAGGTTAGTGCTGCCATAATGAAATAAAAAATACAGGAAGAGAACAGGTTTCACTAAGCCAAGAATAGATTCTCTCTTACGTTCTTTAGATTATTAGGTCTAGGAAACAGCCAGGTAGAGATAGCCAGCATATAACTGGAATATGGGTCTATAGCAGAAGAATGGTTTGAAAATGGTGAATCACCAGTATGCAGAAGATTCTTGAAGTTGTATGTGTGAGTGAGAGTAGAACAGAAAAGGAGGATGCCAAAAACAGAATCCCAGGGAGTACCAGGGGTGTTTCAGGTGGGGCCTAAGATGAAAACACAATAAAGGTTCATAAGTGGGTAAGAAGCTTTAGATTCTTTGGGTCTTATTTTATTTAATTGTATCTAGAGTTTTTATTGACAGTGTTCACTCATGGTAAAGATCAGATGAGCTCCTTGACTTCAACATCAAAAGGCAAATCCCGTTCAGATCTCTTGTCTTTAGAATTTCTGATTCATTCTAGTCAGTCTAAAATGTATGCCTCAAAGTAAATTATAAGATACACCAGCTTGAATTGGCTCTTTCTTGATGTGGCATGCCCTGTAGGTTGGCTTGCTCAACATATCTCCCTTTCCTCCTTCTTCTATTTAGACACAAGAAAAATAAAATTATACTTTATATCTTTAATATTATTTTCATTTAGGGATGGCTTATGTAACACATATGGGACTTCTCTGATGGCTCACTGATAAAGTAACCACATTGGGTCTTATTTTATTTAATTGTATCTAGAGTTTTTATTGACAGTGTTCACTCATGGTAAAGATCAGATGAGCTCCTTGACTTCAACATCAAAAGGCAAATCCCGTTCAGATCTCTTGTCTTTAGAATTTCTGATTCATTCTAGTCAGTCTAAAATGTATGCCTCAAAGTAAATTATAAGATACACCAGCTTGAATTGGCTCTTTCTTGATGTGGCATGCCCTGTAGGTTGGCTTGCTCAACATATCTCCCTTTCCTCCTTCTTCTATTTAGACACAAGAAAAATAAAATTATACTTTATATCTTTAATATTATTTTCATTTAGGGATGGCTTATGTAACACATATGGGACTTCTCTGATGGCTCACTGATAAAGTAACCACTGCCAATGCAGAAGAAACAGGTTCAATCCCTGGATTGGGCAGATCCCCTGGAGAAGGAAATTCCAGCCCATTTCAGTATTCTTGCCTGGAAAATCACATGGACAGAAGAAGCTGACAGGCTACAGTCCATGGCGTCGCAAAAGAGTTGGACATGACTTAGCAACTAAATAAGAAAAACTTTTAACGCAGTGCTGCCAATGAGATGTAAGTGGAAGTTGCTGAGAGGTATCCTAGGAAGATTTCTTTTTCTGACATAAAGGGAGAAACCAGCTTGTTTGCATGACCTTCCTCCATCTTGCCTTGATTGCTGGGCCAAGGCACCTAGTGCTGACCCTTGTTTCATCCAGTAAACAGTGATGAGATGTCTTAGAATTGAAGTATTCATGACCTATTTTCAGATTAAGGAATTAACAGCCTGGCTTTCTGTACAGAATCAGGTCTGGAATGTAGTGCCTAGTGGATGCTCTTCTAATAAGCAGCACTGGAGCCTTGAGATGTTATTTCTGTTTTAAGGATTTGTATGCACAAATCTCTAGCTCTCCCTATCCAGGTGTGCTTAGTACTTTATATGAAGGTCACCTCGGCTGAGTCTTTTAAGAGCAGGCAATGTGAGTCACTTAGTCGAGTCCAACTCTTTGCGACCCCATTGTAGCCTGCCAGGCTCCTCTGTCCATAGAATTCTCCAGGCAAGAATACTGGAGTGGGTTGCCATTCCCTTCTCCAGGGGATCTTCCTGACCCAGGGATCGAACCTGAGTCTCCTGCATTGCAAGCAAATTCTTTACCATTTGAGTCACTGGGCAGGCCCCAAGAGAGGTAATCTGTGTCCAAATTAAGACAGATTTCTTAAGTATAAAAGGAGAGATGGCGGTTTAGTAGATAGGGAGCACAATTCCAAGCTAAAGAAAGAGAAAATGACTCTTTCCTCAATTAAGACTTACTTTTGAAGTAGATCTGAGGAAGAAGTGCCATGATAGCTTTGCAATTTAAGTTGACTTACACATTTTGGGTATGTGGAAAGGCTTTTTTTGAATGTACTTTTTGTTTAGTCGCTCAGTCATGTCCAACTCTGTGGCCCTATGGACTATAGCCCACCAGGCTTCTCTGCCTATGGAATTTTCCAGGGGAGAATACTGGAGCAGGTTGCTGTCCTTCCTCCTCCAGGTTATCTTCCCTCCCAGGGATTGAACCTATGTCTCTTGTTTCTCCTTCACTGGCAGGCAGATTCATTACCACTAGTGCTACCTGGGAAGTGGTATAGAAAGGTACTAAAACTGTAATATTCCCTTAGTAAAAATGAATATTTAAAATATTTTACTTGTTTGGTTTATGTTTTCTACATGCACATTACTTGATTCTTCTATCATTTAAGGCGATTTCTATATTCATGGGAATGACCCATCCATTTACCTAGCCTGCATTTCCTTAACCTCCTAAAAATCCCTGGGATTTCACTTTCACTCACTTCAAAAATTCATTCCTACCCTCACTCAGAAAGGCTCTCTCTGAAATTGTTAAGTCATGATAACTTGTTTTCTGACTGTAACGTCTTGAATGCTCACTCCGTCTGTTCTTCGACCTAGTCATAATCAACACGGCTTTTGTCTCGTGTTTTTACACAGTTTACTCCTACAACCACTTCAACCATTTTCTGGCCGCTATTCACTCAACTCTTGAGTATGTCCATGGCATTTCTCAATTCTAGATTAATGCAGGCATTTATATTCTCTAATTTGGGCTATAGATTGTTGCTGGATAAAACCAGCCACAGGGAATTCATGCTACTGTAGTCAGAGTCTTTAATATCACTGAGCCAACAGTGTTATCCAAAATCAATGCTTACTCATTCCCCACAGTAGCTGTTTCACATCCTTACCCATTCTTCTCATGACCCTCTTAGCACTCCTTTCAGTAGCAGCAAGTGATCTGTTCCCTCAGCTCCTACTTCACAAAAAAAAAATAGAGGCCATCAGGTATGAACTTCCTCCAGCTTCTGACACATCCTTACCCAAAAATATCTATCCGTTTCCACACTGTGTTTCCTCCCACTCCTTTCCCCTGATCGCTTATGGGGAGCCCTTCTTCCTTTTATCTATGATCCATCCTTCTGTATTTCTTTATATTCCACTGTTCAAGAATTTTGCTCCATCATTTATTCTCTCCCTCTTTACATATATTTTAAAACTTCTCCCTCCTTCTGCTTCATTGCTTCAATATATAATCGTTTTCCTGCTATTACTCTCTTTAAGTAGACGTAGAAATTTATGTCTCTTTTCATAGCCAAGCTTCTTTCTAGAAATACTGCATACTCATTGTTGCTTTCTTTGCCTTCATTGAGAACTGCCATCAAATACATCAGATTTTTACTGAATGTTTAGGAATAATGAAGCCATAAAAGTTCTTAGCCATTCAACATTTTTTCACTGGCTGTTTCTGTCCTTAAGTCACAACCTGCCACCATTTTTAACCAGCTTCATTTCTTTTGCTTTCTGGGTGGTTTTTTTTTTTTTTAAGTAATTAATTTGTTTTAGTTGGGGGCTAATTATTTAACAATATTGTAGTGATTTTTGCCATACATTGATATGAATCAGCCATGGGTGTACATATGTTCCCCATCCTGAACCTCCTCCCACCTCCCCACCCCATCCCATCCCTCACGGTCATCCCAGTGCACCAGCCCTGAGCACCCTGTCTCATGCATTGAACCTGGACTGGCGATCTATTTCACATAAGATAATATACATGTTTCAATGTTATTCTCTCAAATCATCCAACTCTCACCTTCTCCCATAGAGTCCAAAAGTCTGTTCTTTACATCTGCGTCTCTTTTGCGGTCTCACATATAGGGTCATTGTTACCATCTTTCTAAATTTCATGTATATGTATTAATATACTGTATTGGTATTTTTCTTTCTGACTTACTTCACTCTGTATAATAGACTCCAGTTTCATCCACCTCATTAGAACTGATTCAAATGCATTCTTTTTAATAGCTGAATAATATTCCATTGTGTATACCACAGCTTTCTTATCCATTCATCTGCCAATGGACATCTAGGGTGCTTCCAAGTCCTGGCTATTGTAAACAGTGCCATAATGAACACTGGGGTACATGTTTCATTCTGGTTTCCTTGGTGCGTATGCCCAGCAGTGGGATTGCTAGGTTGTATGGCAGTTCTTTCTGTTTTAATTCTTTCTCCACTTAAAACTTTCTCCCTTTGAAATTACCATTATTTTATTATACTGAGTAGTTTGGGTCTCTTTGTTCCAATCTTGATACCTCCAGTGCTCTGTGCTCAGTCATTTCAGTCATGTCTGACTCTTTGTGACTCCATGGTCTGTAGCCTTCCAGGCTCCTCTGTCCATGGGATTTTCCTGGCAAGAATAAAAACAGACTAAAAGTCCTCATATACTTTTTAGATAGTTCATATAAGTGCATGGCATAACTTCATGTAAGACAGAGAGTGGTGGGGACTGTGTGAACTAAGATTCCAGCCCTCCTAATGATATTTAAATTCAATTTAAATTTCAAAACATAAGAAACCAAAAAGTACTGCAAATGAGGGACATCTAATGATCATTCCAAGGGCTGTCACCTTGCATTTTATAATTGAAAGGCCTAAACAGATATTTTTTTAAAAGCACCGTCTGTCTCTGAAGTAAATGTTGCCCATTCCCACAGGATGTGAAAGAATAATTTTTAAAAAATTAATAACAGCTTTTTTGTTCCCATTATATATAGAAATTCAAGTGTAGGGATCATTTCTTAAAGTTACTTCATATATAATGTCTGATGCCTGTTTACAGAATTTTTTAGATTTACT
The DNA here is from genome assembly GCA_006408695.1 of Aepyceros melampus. Taxonomy (NCBI): domain Eukaryota; kingdom Metazoa; phylum Chordata; class Mammalia; order Artiodactyla; family Bovidae; genus Aepyceros; species Aepyceros melampus. The sequence continues at coordinate 103,481 of SJXQ01000652.1, forward strand.
GACATTTTGGTAAATCCGAATCCTTATTGTTTTATTTTATATGTTTGACAGTGACTTTGCTGTTACATTTTTTTCTCTTTATAGCTGCATTTTGAATCATTACTTTTTTCACATTGTTTTTTCCTTTCATCTTAGGTCAACATTCTTTTTGTAAAAACTGACAACTTCCACTAAGAAATTTTATTTATTAGTCAAATTCATTAGTTGGTTATTAATTAAACTTTAATTTGTGTTAAAATAACCACTTGCTAAATGCAGACTGTGGAACCATACCCTCAGAGATTTTGATTCTTTATCCCCTCTTAAGAATATGTGTTTTTACCAAGCACCCTCACAGAGCTGGTGTTAGAGAAATAGTATTTTAAAACTGAATGTAACAGCCCAATTGGAATTGGGCCAGCCACTGTGAAGAAAGAGTATCTAGACTTCTTCCAACATTTTACTTCATTTGAAAGAAAAGATACAAATTCAAACCATACTTCTAAATTTACCAATACCATTTTTAGAAAATTGGATAATAATGGAGCAAGAGTCTCTATAATATACAGAAGTAATTGGCCAGTCAAAGCAAGGGTTATTTTCTATATTCAAGTCAGTTAGTAAATTTAGATATGTGGCTAATTTCACATATTAACTACTTGTTTTTGGTATCAGAAAGTTTGGGGTTGGAATTAACAGTTTCTTGACTCAACTGGCTTAATCAATATAGCAGTCTTTTATTTACATAACAAGAAGGCCAGAAGTAAGGTGGGCTCCAGGGTTGGTCAGTGCATGACTTGATAGTACCATCTTAGACCCAAGTTTTCTCTGTATCTCCAGTGTAACCTCTTCAATATTAGCTTCATCCTGACCTAAAATTGCAAGAGAATTCAGGTTTCATCCTTATAGCTGGGTACATGATCAGCTTCCCTTGAAGTACATGGCTGGTAAAGAACAAACTAAGGTTATGTTAAGGTTTGAGAGAGCTGATGGTAAATATTCCATCTACAGACTTTATCTTGAAGTTCTGCTTTTCATAAGTGTTTAGTGAATACAAAGTCTGCTAAACTTATTGGCACATTTTATACCCTTTTGGTTTTAGAAAGACTAACTCTTCCCTAGAATTGTCAGTCCTTTTGTGGGAGAAGGCAAAAGCTCTGTTTGGTCTCCATAGTTTGTTAACTGTAGATAGAATCCAAAAAAATCCTTCCACTTAGCTTCTTCAACCTTAAGACACATGTAGATTAGTCTTGCAAATTAAGTTATAAAAATACTATTTGAGTTCAATTTCTTTATTTAATATATTATACATATATTTACTGTAATATCCTTCATTCACTATTAGGATAGAAATCCACAGATTAAGAAAGTAAATAGTTTGAGATCTTGTGGTTTCTCTAGATGAATTTTCACTTGGACAGTCAGGCTTGCTCCCCCACACCTTTATTTTATTTTTTTTTTTTTTTGGAGTAAACAGTGAAATTTATTTTTTAAATATTTCAAATTATCTTATTTCATTTTCTATATAAATTTTTATCTTGTATTTTATTTTATTTTTTTTTAATTTTTACTTTATTTTACTTTACAATACTGTATTGGTTTTGCCATACATTGACATGAATCCGTCTCGGGTGTACATGAGTTCCCAATCCTGAACCCCCCCCACCTCCCACCCCACCCCCACACCTTTAATTAAAAGCTTTCCTAATAAAAAAAGATACATATGAATTTACTTATAAAACAGAAATTGACTTACAGACATAGAAAACAAATTTATGGTTACCAAAGAGGATAACTGGGGGCAAGGGGTGGGGGGAGAGGTACAAATTAGAAGTTTAGAAGATAAATATATACATTTAACTATATTTAAAATAAGCAGCAAGGACCTACTGTATAGCACATGGAAATATATTCACTATCTTATAATAAACTATAATGGAAAATAATCTTAAAAAGAACATATAGGTAAGTAAATCTGCAAATACATATGCATGAGTGTGTATGTACAACTGAATCACCTTGCTGTGTATGTTAGTCACTCAGTCCTGTATGACTCTCTGCAAGCCTGTGGACTGCAGCCCACCAGGTTCCTGTGTCCATATGATTCTCCAGTCAAGAATACTGGAGTGGTTGCCATTTCCTTCTGCAGGAGATCTTCCCTACCCAGGGATCAAATCCTGGTCTCCTGTCTGAGCCACCAGGGAAGCCCACTTTGCTCTATACCTGAAACTAACACAACATTGTAAATTAAATATACTTCAGTTTTTTAAAAAAGCTTTCCTAGGGCACTTTCCTCTTTGGGGGAGCAGTTCACACTTCAGTTTATCACCCACCTCTCAAATCATTAGAATACTTAATCCATCAGAATCCAAACAAAAGTATGAATATAGGTGTGACAAGGTGCGAATGCAATCTATATTTCTAGGATGCTTATTATAATTTCCCTTCAGAGTTGCCCAGAAAAATGTACAGGTATGTATGGCGAGTGTTGAGGGTGGGGAGCATTTTTGCCAGGAGAACTTTTTGGAGGTGATGAGAATAATGCAGGATGCGGGCTGAGCAGTTTTTTTTTTTGTTTTTTTTTTNGGTGTACATGAGTTCCCAATCCTGAACCCCCCCCACCTCCCACCCCACCCCCACACCTTTAATTAAAAGCTTTCCTAATAAAAAAAGATACATATGAATTTACTTATAAAACAGAAATTGACTTACAGACATAGAAAACAAATTTATGGTTACCAAAGAGGATAACTGGGGGCAAGGGGTGGGGGGAGAGGTACAAATTAGAAGTTTAGAAGATAAATATATACATTTAACTATATTTAAAATAAGCAGCAAGGACCTACTGTATAGCACATGGAAATATATTCACTATCTTATAATAAACTATAATGGAAAATAATCTTAAAAAGAACATATAGGTAAGTAAATCTGCAAATACATATGCATGAGTGTGTATGTACAACTGAATCACCTTGCTGTGTATGTTAGTCACTCAGTCCTGTATGACTCTCTGCAAGCCTGTGGACTGCAGCCCACCAGGTTCCTGTGTCCATATGATTCTCCAGTCAAGAATACTGGAGTGGTTGCCATTTCCTTCTGCAGGAGATCTCCCTACCCAGGGATCAAATCCTGGTCTCCTGTCTGAGCCACCAGGGAAGCCCACTTTGCTCTATACCTGAAACTAACACAACATTGTAAATTAAATATACTTCAGTTTTTTAAAAAAGCTTTCCTAGGGCACTTTCCTCTTTGGGGGAGCAGTTCACACTTCAGTTTATCACCCACCTCTCAAATCATTAGAATACTTAATCCATCAGAATCCAAACAAAAGTATGAATATAGGTGTGACAAGGTGCGAATGCAATCTATATTTCTAGGATGCTTATTATAATTTCCCTTCAGAGTTGCCCAGAAAAATGTACAGGTATGTATGGCGAGTGTTGAGGGTGGGGAGCATTTTTGCCAGGAGAACTTTTTGGAGGTGATGAGAATAATGCAGGATGCGGGCTGAGCAGTTTTTTTTTTTGTTTTTTTTTAAGTAAACGTTTACAAAAACAAATAGCAGAACCACAGAAGAAATAACAATGTATGGAATTAATTATAACTTCTAGAATTAAATATAACTTCTCAGAAGATTGACAATGAGGTACCTCTTACAGTCTTGGTGATCCCTGTTCTTGCTCCTAAAAGAGCAGTGTGCTCTAGCATGTGGATGCTTCATGTTGCAGCATGCTTGCTTTTTCTCCCCTCTAAGAACAACAGTCATGTAAACCAGATTGCAAAGATCATTTCCATTTCAAATGCTCCATCCAATTGACCAAAACAGTTCAGGATAAAGCACTGACTTTGGAGTTAGTGAAAGTGAAAGTCACTCAGTCGTGTCCAACTCTTTGTGACCCCATGGACTCCATGGAATTCTCTAGGCCAGGATACTGGAGTGGGTAGCCTTTCCCTTCTCCAGGGGCTCTTCCCAACCCAGGGATCAAACCCAGGTCTCCCGCATTGCAGGCAGATTCTTTACCAGCTGAGCCACAAGGGAAGCCCTTGGAGTCAGAGTACCTAGTACCTATTAATACATTTAGACAAATTCCAACACTGTCACTTTCCTTGTGAGGTAAGTGTAATTATTCCACGTTACAAATGATGAACTTGAGGATCAGAGAAGTTAAACCATTTGCCCAAGATTATACCTTGTAAATGATGGAACTAAGGTTTGAGTCTATGTTTGCCTGGCTACAGACTAGGCATTCTTTCAAGAGAACTAGACAAGTAAGTTTGGAGGGTATAGGAAGAAAAGTTTAATTCATTTGACAACTATTTAATGAGCACTAAATCCAGGTGTTGAGGTATAGCATTGAGCAAAAGAGAACAAAGGCTTTGTTTTCATGGAGCTTATGCTCTTTTTGAGAGAGAAAGCTGATACATTTTATCAGGAAATAATTATTTAAGAAGAAAAATTGAGCACAGTAAAGGGTACAGGATAGTAGAAGTAAGAGATGCTTTCTCATGTAGGTGGTCTGGTAAGTTGACATGTGAACAGAGATCTGAAAGAAATGAGGGAATGAGCTCTGCAGATATTTGGGGAGGAACCTTTCAGGAAGAAGGATTAAGGCTCTGAAGCAAGAAAGGCCTTGGCATGTCCCAGAAGCAGCAAGGAAGTCTATGTGACTAGAGAACCATGAGCAAGGGGAGAGTGGAAGATGAATTCAGAGAGTTAGCCTGGGGAGGACTCATACAGAAGTCGTAAGCTCTACAGGCTTTGTTTTTTACTATGAGTGTTTAAAAGATTTTGAGCAGAGAAATGGTACAATATGAATTTTCTAAAGGATCGTTTTGGTTGTTTAGAGAAGAGAATATAAATCAGCAAAGGTGAAAGCAGGCAGATCACTTAGGCAGCTGTTATCATATAAAGAAATGTGAAGATAGCCCGAATTAGGGCGTGTTCAGTTGCTCATTTGTGTCTGGCATTTTGCAACGCCATGGACTGTAGCCCACTAGGCTCCTCTGTGGGATTTCCCAGGCAAGAATACTAGAGTATGTTGCTGTTTCCTTCTCCAGAGGATCTTCCCAACCCAGGGATCAGGAATTAGGATGAGACTAGTGGAAAATGAAGAGAAATAGTTGGATTCTAGGTATTTGGATGTCAGAATTGGTGATGGCTTGCATTTGAAAGGTATGTGGAAGGAAAAGGGCTCCAAAATGTTTGACCTGAGCAACTAGAACAATGAAATTATCTTTAATTGATCGGGGAAGACCAGAAGGGAGACTTGTACTTGGGTGAAAGTAGTCAAAGAGTCAAGGAATCAGTTTTAGTATTTGATATATATTGAGTTTGAGTGATTTGGGGACGTCCATATGGATCTGAATTCAGAACTTACCCAGGTAGGAGTTAAGAATCCTTTAGTCATTTATATATGGGCGATGGAAACTATGAGATTAAATGTACTTCTCAAGAATGTGTATAGAGAGCATAGAAAACAGAACTTAAGTAGATATGTAGAAATTAGCTTCCATGTTGTACTTGGGTAAAATAAAAAATTGTTTATATCTGAGTTCAACAGTACTATCTTTGTGTACATAATTAAGATTGCAACAAAAACTCTTTAATTTCAAAATACAATGTCAGTGTTATAATGGGAATTTTTGAATTGGTCTTGTCTTTAATGGTGGTTCTTTTTCAAAGCTGGAGTGCACCACTGTTAACCTCGTGATTTATTCTTTCAGCATCTGCTACAAACGACACCAATAACGTACTGTGGCTAAAGGCTCTTTTGGTTGTTTATGTGGGTGGTAAAAATTGTTTTTTGCCTGCTCAGCTTTCAGTTTCAGTTTTAAATTGTCAGGCATAAATAGTGCTGTTTCTACCAGATGTCAGGTATTATGAATAGTTTGTACTGTAGAATACATTTACCTGTAGGCTCAGGCCAAGCATAGATTAAATTTATAAGTGCTTTGAAAAAACAAATTGCAAAGAACTGAATGTAGTTTCTTCTTCCTAAAATGTTCTTTTAGAGTCTCCTCTCCTTTCCAGGGGATTCTCTCAACACTCTAGTGTTTTATTATATTGTAGGTCTTGTTGGTGCTATAGTTTTAGAGGTAGTAAACTAATACTGCCCCTTGTGGACCAGATATTAAACTATCTCAGTACAGTCATTGATGATTAGTTTCTGAGACTACTTTGGTGGTAAGTCACTTCAGTCGTGTCCGACTCTGTGCAGCCCCATAGACAATAGCCCACTAAGCTCCTCTGTCCCTGGGATTCTCCAGGCAAGAATACTGGAGTGGGTTGCCATTTCCTTCTCCAGTGCATGAAAGTGAAAAGTGAAAGAGAAGTCTCTTGGTCATGCCTGACTCTGAGTGACCCCATGGACTGCAGCCTACCAGGCTCCTCTGTCTATGGGATTTTCCAGGCAAGAGTACTGGAGTGGGGTGCCATTGCCTTCTCCGGAGACTAACTTTAGGCTGACCTAAAACCCGGTGATCAGGACACTGGAGTCACCTACCTCTCTTTTAAATAAAATGATACTTTTGAAAGAATTGTACATCCGAAGACTGCCTAGCAAGTATAGAATCAGAAACAGGAGTATAGTGATGTGTGCTGCATATTTCACCTAAACTCTGGAAAAACCCAATGTAATATTCCCACTTCACACACACACACACACACACACACACACACACACACAAATACATACCCTTGTAATAACTGAGAGCATATGCCAGTCAGGTATATGTTCCAGGATAAACAAATATTTCATAGATTTTCCCTTTCTGAATCATATTTTTTTATCCTGGTTACCCTCTTTCTGGCTATTCATGTATATCTCCTTGTTCTAGATAATTAGGTTTCCTGATTGCCTCTTTATATTCCTTTGAATTTTCCTTAGTCCATAGCTAAATGCTTTGTAAACTATAAAAAATTGTAAATATTTGTCAAAAACATAGTTACCATCTTAACTGGGGGGGCACAGATTCTCTTTTTTTCTCCATGTTGATACAGTGTGATGGTTATGAAAATCCAAATATTTTAGTTTAATTATTTCTCAATAATTTGTTTGTGGCATTTACTTAGTAAATTAACACCTGAATCTCTACATATGAAATACAAATGAAATGCTGGAATGAGCTTCTAAAAATATTGCCGTCTTCTTTTCTCTCTCCTACCCCCATTCCTGTAGGTGTACCAACATTCGGCCAGAGAGACTGGAATGGATGTAACAAGCCGCTGCACCCTTGGAGACCCCAACAAATTGCCAGAAGGGGTTCCCCAACCTGCCCGCATGCCCTATATCTCAGACAAGCACCCTCGACAAACCTTGGAAGTGATTAACCTTCTGAGAAAACACCGGGAGCTATGCGATGTGGTGCTGGTTGTGGGTGCTAAGAAGATATATGCCCATCGAGTCATTTTGTCAGCCTGTAGTCCCTACTTCCGAGCTATGTTTACAGGAGAATTGGCAGAGAGCCGTCAGACGGAAGTAGTGATCCGAGACATAGACGAGAGGGCTATGGAACTACTGATAGACTTTGCATATACCTCCCAGATAACTGTGGAAGAGGGCAATGTTCAGACCCTCTTGCCAGCTGCTTGCCTCCTCCAGCTGGCAGAAATACAAGAAGCCTGTTGTGAATTCTTGAAGAGACAATTAGATCCTTCAAACTGCCTGGGCATTCGGGCTTTTGCTGACACACATTCATGTCGTGAATTGCTAAGGATAGCAGACAAGTTCACTCAACATAATTTTCAAGAGGTGAGTTGTACTTGGTGGCTTGAATGCATCCACAATGTATTTGTTAGGAGAACACTATAGTAGATCAGATTATTTGGTAAGCTAATAATCAGAAAAATGAAATTAGATGTTATCAAAGAATTTATTAAACCTATTATTTTTCATTTATTCATTCATTTAATAAATATCTGTGAAGCTACTATACTTCCACCACTGTGCTTGGGAACAGAAGCTACGGTAGTGAACAAGATGCCTAGAGTGTCTGTTCTAGTGGAGACTTATAATCTGGCACAGAAGACAGCTACTGAATTCATAATCACATAAATAATTAATTAGAGTTAATGAGTGCTACAAAGAAGCCGTGGATAATTTAACAATGTATTACAGAGATTTAACTTTGGTTCTGGAACAGTTCATCCAAGATTCTGAGACATGAAAAAGCATAACAAGTTTGAGGAACTGAAAGAAACCCAATGAGATCCAGAGAGCATAAAGAATGTTACATAATGATTTTACAGAAGAAACGGGGCCAGATCACATTGGAGTTAATAGACCATGTTAAGAATTTGAAATTTGATCTTAAGACCAGTAGAAAACCATTAAAGGATTTTAAGCAAAGGAATGGCATGTCCATTTTATTCTTTAGTATCACTCTTCTGTCCAACAGGATAACGTCCAGTGAATGGATCCAAGATTTAAAAAATACAAAGTGAAACCATGAAAATAGTAGAAGATGACACAAAACAATTCCTTTATAATCTTGAAGAGGCCTTTCTAATTGACTAACCCAGAAAGCATAGAAGAAAATATTGATAGATTTGACTATATTAATATTTTAAAATTTTGCATGGTAAAATAATAATGAGAGAAAAAATTAAAGACAAACTAAGGGAAAACATTTGCAACTCATATTACAGATGATATCTCCTTAATATATCAAGAGCTCTTTATTGGTCAATAACCTAGGCCAGTGACCTAAAAATGGGTAGTAAACAAGAAGTTCAGATTACCCTTAAACATATGAAAATTTGCTCAGGTTTGTTCATAATAACTGAAACATGAATTAAAACTACACCAAAGTACTATTTTTTATCTACCAGATTACAAATATCCAGAACTTTGGTTACACACCCTGTTAACAACAATATGGTGAAATAGCTAATTGCTGCTGCTGCTGCTAAGTCACTTCAGTCGTGTCCAACTCTGTGACCCCATAGACGGCAGCCCACCAGGCTCCCCTGTCCCTGGGATTCTCCAGGCAAGAACATTGGAGTGGGTTGCCATTTCCTTCTCCAATGCACGAAAGTGAAAAATGAAAGTGAAGTCACTCAGTCCTATCAGACTCTTAGGGACCCCATGGACTGTAGCCTACCAGGCTTCTCTGTCCATAGAGTTTTCCAGGCAAGAGTACTAGAGTGGGGTGCCATTACCTTCTCCAAGCTAATCGCTAGCAAAAGTAGAAACTGATATAACCCCTCTGAAAGGAAACGGCAGTATATCAAAATTACACAATTTTGCTCATGCTCTTTGTCTTGGCAATCCCATTTCTGGGATCTACTACAGATGTAATGGAGAGGGGAACAGCTTGAGGAGGAACAACCATGGGTTCCATTTTAGATATATTCAGTTTGAGACACCTGTGAAATATCTACATAGAGATATTGAGCAAGTCACTGTTTATATAAGTGTATCTCGGCAAAGAGGTTAGGCTGAGATTAAAATTCAGTAGTTATCAACATAATAATGCCTGCAATGCAGGAGAACTGGGTTCGATTCCTGGGTTGGGAAGATCCCCTGGAGAAGGAAATGGCAACCCACTCCATTATTCTTGCCTGGAGAATCCCATGGACAGAGGAGCCTCACAGGCTACAAGCTATGGGGTCACAAGAGTCAGACATGATTGAGCGACTAAGCACAACAACACAACAACATAGTAGTGAAGTTATAATAATTAAAATGTGTCTTAGCCCTTTTTAGGCAGGATATAACCCTGAAGCCATAAAAGACAAGACTGATAAGATTGATTGTATATAAATTTAAAACTTATAACAAAAAGCATCATAAGCAAGGTTAAAAAAATCAGTGCCAATGTGATCGCCTAGTAGGAGGAGAGAAAAGCCTTCAAGTTTTTCCAGTATTGAAGGATGATTAGTGAAAAAGCAATTGGCAAATAAAACTGAGAATAACTAGAATAGAGAGAGGCGAAAAACCAGCATGGGCATCATGAAATGCAAAGGCAGGGACTGTATAGGAAGGAGGATATACACACACACACACGTACATACACACACACATATATACACGTACATACACATACATGTACACACACATACACACATGCGTACATACACACACAGTTGGCCTTCCATGTTTGCTGGTTCTGCATTCACAGATTGAACCAACCGTGGATCAAAAATATGAAAAAAAATTTAATAAAGTTCCCAAAGGTAACATTTGAATCTGTCAGGTGCTGGCAACTATTTACATATCATTTATATTGTATTAGGTATTATAATTAATCTAGAGTTAAAGTTATGGGAGGATGTGTGTAAGTTACATGTAAATACTATGCCATTTTATATGAGTCTTGAGCATCTAGGAATTTTGGTATCCTGGGGACATGGAGGAGGTGGGAGTGGAGAACAGTCCTGGGACCGATCTTCCTTAGATACCAAGGGAAAACTATGCTAGAATATCCAGGAAGTTTCTAAAATTCAATATTAGAATCACTGTCTTTAAGAAATATGAAAACATTTTGAAACTAAATACAGAGCAAATCTGTGTAGCTCTGAGTCAAAAATAGATGTTTTAAATCAGTGGTTCAGTTCAGTTGCTGAGTCATGTCTGACTCTTGACGACCCCATGGACTGCAGCACGCCAGGCTTCTCTGACTGCAACACGCCTCAAGCTTGCTCAAACTCATGTCCATCAAGTCAGTGATGCCATCCGGCCACCTTATCCTCTGTCGTCCCCTCTCCTCCTGCCTTCAGTTGTTTCCAGCATCAGGGTCTTTTCCAAGGAGTCAGTTCTTTGCATCAGGTGGCCAAAGTACTGGAGCTTCAGCATCAGTCCTTCCAATGAATATTCAGAACTGATTTCATTTAGGATTGACTGGTTTGATCAAGTCAGTGGAGGAAGGTAAAATTTTTTAATATATGTCATTAGTAAAACTGGTTATTTGTGGGGGAAAATAAACTCTATAAACAGATGGAATTCTCAATGGATAAATAAACCCAAAATTTAAATTCTAAAAGTACTAGAAGAAAGCATTACTAGGCTTAGGGTAAAAATGGCCTTCTAGGCAGGATATAACCCAGAACCCTGATAAATCTGACTGCATAAAAATTGAATGTTATTGTTCATAACAACAGTAATAAGCAAAAAGCACCTTAAACTAAATTAAATAATGCCAAACTTTGAAAACCTATTTGGAGCATACATAACAGAAGAAATACTAATTCTTATGACTCATACAAATTGAATGAGAAAAACCATTAAAAAAATACAGCAGAAAAATAGGCAAAAGATATGAATAAGCAACATATAAAAATATTAATGTAAATTAAACATGAAAAGATACCATTACACATAACTAAAAAAAAAATACATTAAAACATTTCTTAACCTATCAGATTGGAAAAAATAATTTTTAAACTTTATTTGAAAAAACTATCAAAAAAATATATAAAACTGTAGAAAAAAGAAGGAACTTTGACATAACCTTTACTGAGATTCATCACTTGTTAACATTTTGACACTTTTCTTTATCATTTTGTCCTTATTATATAAATATTTTTCTTTCAGCAGTTTGAGGGTATGTTGCATACATCATATTCCTTTACTCCTGAACTTTTCAGTGTGTATAATCCCTTATCAGTTGTGTCATCTGCACATATCTTTCTATTCAGTAGGTTGTTCTTTTGTTTTGACAGTGGATTCCTTTGCTGTGCAAGAGCTTTTAAGTGTAATTAGGTCCCATATGTCTATTTTTGCTTTTATTTCCTTTACTTTAGGAGATGCATCCAAAAAAATACTGCTGTGATTATGTCAAAGAGTGTTCTATTGATATTTTCTTCTAGGAGTTTCATAGTACATGGTCTTATGTTTAGGTCCTTAATCCATTTTGAAGGGCTTTTTTTTATTTTTTTCAAAAAGTCAGTTTAATTCATAGTATTATTCTTAGAACTTTTGGTGGGAGGGTGTTTATTTTTTTAATTTTTATTGAAATGTAATTGATTTGTAATGTGTTTTAGATGTACAACAAAGTGATTGTTATGATTCTTTTTACATTGTCTTCCATTATAAATTATAAGGTATTGAATATAGTGGTTGACAATAGGTCCTTGTTGGTTATCTATTTTATATATAGTGTATGCTTAGTCACTTCAGTCGTGTCTGACTCTCTGTGACCCCATGGACCATGGCCCACCATGCTCCTCTGTCCATGGGATTCTCCAGGCAAGAATACTGGAGTGGGTTGCCATTTCCTTCTCCATTTATATATAATATTATATGAATTTGAATCCCTACCTCCTAATGACTTTACTTTTGAATATGTTAGAGAATGTTCTAATTTCTTCTTTTATGTAGCTGTCCAGTTTTTTCCAGCACAACTTATTAAAGAGACTGTCTTTTCTCCATTGTATATTCTTGCCTCCTTCAGTTTCAGTTCAGTTCAGTTGCTCAGTCGTGTCTGACTATTTGTGACCCCGTGAACCACAGCACGCCAGGCCTCCCTGTCCATCATCAACTCCCGGAGTTTACCCAAACTCATGTCCATTGAGTCGGTGATGCCACCCAACCATCTCATCCTCTGTTGTCCCCTTCTCCTCCTGCCCTCAATCCCTCCCAGCATCAGGGTCTTTTCCAGTGAGTCAGGTCTTTGCATCAGGTGGCCAAAGTATTGGAGTTTCAGCTTCAACATCAGTCTTTCCAATGAACACCCAGGACTGATCTCCTTTAGGATGGACTGGTTGGATCTCCTTGCTGTCCAAGGGACTCTCAAGAGTCTTCTCCAACACCACAGTTCAAAAGCATCGATTCTTTGGTGTTCAGTTTTCTTCACAGTCCAACTCTTGCATCCATACATGACCAATGGAAAAACCATAGCCTTGACTAGATGGACCTTGGTTGGCAAAGCAATGTCTCTGCTTTTTAATATGCTGTCTAGGTTGATCATGACTTTCCTTCCAAGGAGTAAGCGTCTTTTAATTTCATGGCCGCAATCACCATCTCCAGGGATTTTGGAGCCCAAAAAAATAAATTCAGCCACTGTTTCCCCGTCTGTTTGCCATGAAGTGATGGGACCGGATGCCATGATCTTCGTTTTCTGAATGTTGAGCTTTAAGCCATTTTTTTCACCCTCCTCTTTCACGTTCATCAAGAGGCTCTTTAGTTCTTCTTCACTTTCTTCCATAAAGGTGGTGTCATCTGCATATCTGAGGTTATTGATATTTCTCCTGGCAATCTTGATCCCAGCTTGTGCTTCTTCCAGCCCAGTGTTTCTCATGATGTACTCTGCATATAAGTTAAATAAGCAGGGTGACAATATATAGCCTTGACGTACTCCTTTTCCTATTTGGAACCAGTCTGTTGTTCCATTCAGTTTTCTTCACAGTCCAACTCTTGCATCCATACATGACCAATGGAAAAACCATAGCCTTGACTAGATGGACCTTGGTTGGCAAAGCAATGTCTCTGCTTTTTAATATGCTGTCTAGGTTGATCATGACTTTCCTTCCAAGGAGTAAGCGTCTTTTAATTTCATGGCCGCAATCACCATCTCCAGGGATTTTGGAGCCCAAAAAAATAAATTCAGCCACTGTTTCCCCGTCTGTTTGCCATGAAGTGATGGGACCGGATGCCATGATCTTCGTTTTCTGAATGTTGAGCTTTAAGCCATTTTTTTCACCCTCCTCTTTCACGTTCATCAAGAGGCTCTTTAGTTCTTCTTCACTTTCTTCCATAAAGGTGGTGTCATCTGCATATCTGAGGTTATTGATATTTCTCCTGGCAATCTTGATCCCAGCTTGTGCTTCTTCCAGCCCAGTGTTTCTCATGATGTACTCTGCATATAAGTTAAATAAGCAGGGTGACAATATATAGCCTTGACGTACTCCTTTTCCTATTTGGAACCAGTCTGTTGTTCCATGTCCCATTCTAACTGTTGCTTCCTGACCTGCATACAGGTTTCTCAAGAGGCAGGTCAGGTGGTCTGGTATCCCATCTTTTGAAGAATTTTCCATAGTTTATTGTGATCCACACAGTCAAAGGCTTTGGCATAGTCAATCAAGCAGAAATAGATGTTTTTCTGGAACTCCCTTGCTTTTTCCATGATCCAGCAGATGTTGGCAATTTGATCTCTGGTTCCTCTGCCTTTTCTAAAACCAGCTTGAACATCTGGAAGTTCACAGTTCATGTATTGCTGAAGCCTGGCTTGGAGAATTTTGAGCATTACTTTACTAGCGTGTGAGATGAGTGCAATTGTGTGGTGGTTTGAGCATTCTTTTGCATTGCCTTTCTTTGGAATTGGAGTGAAAACTGACCTTTTCCTGTCCTATGGCCACTGCTGAGTTTTCCAAATTTGCTGAGACAGTGAGTACAGTGCTTTCACAGCATCATCTTTGAGGATTTGAAATAGCTCAACTGGAATTCCATCGCCTCCACTAGCTTTGTTTGTAGTGATGCTTTCTAAGGCCCACTTGACTTCACATTCCAGGATGTCTGGCTTTAGGTGAGTGATCACACCATCATGATTATCTTGGTCATGAAAATCTTTTTTCTACAGGTCTTCTGTGTATTCTTGCCACCTCTTCTTAATGTCTTCTGCTTCTGTTAGGTCCATACCATTTCTGTCGTTCATTGAGCTCATCTTTGCATGAAATGTTCCCTTGGTATCTCTAATTTTCTTGCCTCCTTAGTTATAGCTTATTTGACCATAAATGTGTGGGTGTATTTCTGGGCTTTCTGTCCTGTTCCATTGACCTATTCGTCTGTTTTGTGTCAGTGCCATACTGTTTTGATTGGGCTTCCCAGGTGGCTCCGTGGTAAAGAATCTTCCTGCTGACAGAGAAGATATGGGTTCAATCCCTGGATCAGGAACATCCCCTGGAGAAGGAAATGACAACCTGCTCCAGTTTCTTGCCTGGAGAATCCCATGGACAGAGAAGCCTAACTTGCTCTCTGCATTGGGTCACAAAGAGGTGGACATGACTGAGCAACTGAGCATACACACAGGACACAACACCATACTGTTTTGATTACTATAGCTCTGTAGTATAATTTGAAGTCAGGGAACATGATTCCTCCAGCTCTGTTCTTTCTCCAGATTGTTTTGGCTATTAGAGGTCTTTTATGGTTCCATACAAATTTTTAAATAATTGTTCTAGTTCTGTGAAAAATGTCATTGGTCATTTGATAGGAATTGCATTGAATCTATAGGTTGCCTTGGGGACTAGAGTCATTTTAACATTGATTCTTCCCATCCAAGAACACATATCTTTCAATCTATTTATGTTGTCTTCAGTTTCTTTCATCAGTATCTTATAGTTTTCAGAGCACAGGTCTTTTGCTTCTCAGGCAAGCTTATTCCTAGGTATTTTATTCCTTTTGATGTGATGATAAGTGAGACTGTCTCCTCAATTTCTCCTTCTGATACTTGACTGTTAGTTTATAGAAATGCAACAGATTTCTGTGTATTATTTTGTATCCTGCAACTTTACTGAATTCATTGGTGAGCTCTAGTAGTTTTCTGAAGGCATCATTAGGATTTTCTATGTATAGTGTCTCATCTGCAAACAATGACAGTTTTATGTCTTCCTTTCCCATTTGGATTCCTTTTATTTTTCTTCTCTGGTTGCTGTGGCAAGGACTTCCAAAACTATGTTGAATAAAAATGGTGAAAGTGGTCATGCTTGTCTTAGTCTTAATCTTACAGGAAATGCAAATATACTCTCTCTATGCCTGCCTTTGGGAAAATTTTTATCATAAATGGACATTGAATTTTATCAGAAGCTTTTTCTGCATCTACTGAGATGATCATATAGATTTTATTCTTCAGTTTGTTAATATAGTATATCACATTGATTGATTTGCAGATATTTGAAAATTCTTGCATCCCTAGGATAAATCTCACTTAATCATAGTGGGTGATCCTTCTAATGTATTGTTTTCAGTTTGCCAGTATTATTTTGTTGAGGATTTTTGCATCTTTGTTCATTGATAGTGACATGTACTTTTCTTTTTTGTGTGTGATATCTTTGTCTGTTTCATATCATAATGATGATGGCTTCATAGAAGATTGCAGAAGTGTTCCTTCCTCTGCAGTTTTTGGGAATAGTATAGGTGTTAAGTCATCTCTAAATGTTTGGTAGAATGTTTGAAGCTCTCTAGTGCTAGACTTTTGTTTGTTGGGAATTTTTAAATTACTGATTCAATTTCAGTACTGGTAATTGGTCTGTTCATATTTTCTGTTTCTTCCTGGTTCAGTCTTGGGAAACCGTACCTTTGTAAGAAATTGTCCATTTCTTCTAGGTTGTACCTTTTATTGGCATAGAGCTGTTCACCACAGTCTCTGTGATCCTTTGTATTTCTGTGGTGTTGGTTTTAACTTCTTCTTTTTCATTTCTGATTTTATTGATTTGGGCCTTTTCCCTTTTTTTTTTTTTAATTTTTTATTGAAATGTAGTTCATATGCAATTTTGTGTTATGGTGTATAACAAAGTGATTCAGTTTATATAGATAAAATGTATGATATAGCATATAAGTTTATATACATATATATGAGAGTCAGTTTTATATATCTACATATTTGGCTATTTTTAAGATTCTCTTCCATTTTGGTTATTAAAAAATTCTGAATGTAGTTCCCTGTGCTATACTGTAGGACCTTATTGTTTGTTGTTTATCTATTTTATATATAGTAGGATATATCTGTTAATCCTAAACTCCTAATTTATCCTTCTCTTGCCCTTTCCACTTTAACTAACCATAAATTTGCCTTCTATGTCTGTGAGGTGAGTCTGTTTCTGTTTGGTAAATTAATTCATTTGTATCATTTTTTTTAGATTCCACATGTAAGTGGTATCATATAATATTCATCTGTCTCACTTATTTAGCTGAGTATGATAATCTCTAGGTCCACCCATGTTGCTGCGAATGGTATTATTTCATTTTTTATGGCTGAGTAATATTCCAGTGTGTTTGCGTATACACACACACACACCCCCACATCTTCTGTATCCATTCATCTGTTGATGGATCCTTAGGTTGCTTCCATGTCTTGAGAATCTCTAAATGTTTGGTAGAATGTTTGAAGCTCTCTAGTGCTAGACTTTTGTTTGTTGGGAATTTTTAAATTACTGATTCAATTTCAGTACTGGTAATTGGTCTGTTCATATTTTCTGTTTCTTCCTGGTTCAGTCTTGGGAAACCGTACCTTTGTAAGAAATTGTCCATTTCTTCTAGGTTGTACCTTTTATTGGCATAGAGCTGTTCACCACAGTCTCTGTGATCCTTTGTATTTCTGTGGTGTTGGTTTTAACTTCTTCTTTTTCATTTCTGATTTTATTGATTTGGGCCTTTTCCCTTTTTTTTTTTTTAATTTTTTATTGAAATGTAGTTCATATGCAATTTTGTGTTATGGTGTATAACAAAGTGATTCAGTTTATATAGATAAAATGTATGATATAGCATATAAGTTTATATACATATATATGAGAGTCAGTTTTATATATCTACATATTTGGCTATTTTTAAGATTCTCTTCCATTTTGGTTTTAAAAAATTCTGAATGTAGTTCCCTGTGCTATACTGTAGGACCTTATTGTTTGTTGTTTATCTATTTTATATATAGTAGGATATATCTGTTAATCCTAAACTCCTAATTTATCCTTCTCTTGCCCTTTCCACTTTAACTAACCATAAATTTGCCTTCTATGTCTGTGAGGTGAGTCTGTTTCTGTTTGGTAAATTAATTCATTTGTATCATTTTTTTTAGATTCCACATGTAAGTGGTATCATATAATATTCATCTGTCTCACTTATTTAGCTGAGTATGATAATCTCTAGGTCCACCCATGTTGCTGCGAATGGTATTATTTCATTTTTTATGGCTGAGTAATATTCCAGTGTGTTTGCGTATACACACACACACACCCCCACATCTTCTGTATCCATTCATCTGTTGATGGATCCTTAGGTTGCTTCCATGTCTTGAGATGAGATGAAGTCGCTCAGTCGTGTCCGACTCTTTGCGACCCCGTGGACTGTAACCTACTAGGCTTCTCCGTCCATGGGATTCTCCAGGCAAGAATACTGGAGTGGATTGCCATTTCCTTCTCCAGAGGATCTTCCTGACCCAGGGATCGAACCCGGGTCTCCCGCATTGGAGGCAGACGCTTTAACCTCTGAGCCACCAGGGAAGACATGTCTTGGTTATTGTAAATAGTGTTGCTGTGAACCCTGTGCTGCCTGTATCTTTCTGAATTAAAGTTTTCATCTTTTCTAGATATATGCCAAGAACTGGTATTGCTTAATCATGTGATAGCTCTATCTTTAGTTTTTTAAGGAACCTCCATACTCTCCATGGTGGCCACATCAATTTACATACCCACCAACAGTGTAGGCTGCTGCTGCTGCTGCTGCTGCTGAGTTGCTTCAGTCGTGTCCAACTCTGTGCGACTGCATAGACAGCAGCCCACCAGGTTCCTCCGTCCCTGGGATTCTCCCGGCAAGAACACTGGAGTGGGTTGCCATTTCCTTCTCCAGTGCACAAAAGTGAAAAGTGAAAGGAAAGTCGTCAGTCACGTCCGACCCTTAGCGACCCCATGGACTACAGCCTACCAGGCTCCTCCGTCCATGGGATTCTCCAGGCAAGAGTACTGGAGTGGGTTGCCATTGCCTTCTCCAAACAGTGTAGGAGGATTCCTTTTTCTCCACACTCTCTCCAGCATTTATTATTTGTAGAACTTTTGATGATGTCCATTCTGACCATTGTGAGGTGATATCCCATTGTAGTTTTGGTTTGCATTTCTCTAATAATTAACAGTGTGGAATATCTTTTCTTATACCTGTTGGCCATCTGGATGTCTTCTCTGAAGAAATGTCTATATAGATCTTCTGCCCATTTTTTGATGTGATTGCTTGTTTTTTTAATATATTGACCTATATGTGCCATTTTTGTATTTTGGAAATTAAGCCCTTGCCAACTGCATCATTTGCAAATATATTCTCCCATTCTGTAGATTGTCTTTCTGTTTTGTTTATGGTGTTCTTCTGCTGTGGAAAAGTTTATAACTTTAATTAGGTTCTACTTGTTTATTTTTGCTTTTGCCTTAGTAGACTGACCTAAGGCACCTTTCTTATTGATTTTCTGTGTAGATGATCTGTCCATTGATGTCATTGGGATATTAAAGTCTCCTATTATTGTATTCCTTGCAGTTTCTCCCTTGATGTCTGTTAGTATTAATTAGTTTAATGTATTTAGGAGCTCCTATATTGTGGGCTTATATTTTAACAAGTATAATATCCTTTTCTTATATTGATCTTTTTATCAATATCTTTTTATGATGTCTGTCTTTATCTTTCTCTGTGGTCTTTGTTTTAAAGTCTGTTTTGTCTGATATGAATACTGCTACTCCTGCTTTCTTATCATTTCCACTTGCCTGAAGTATCTTTTTTCTATCCCCTCACTTTCAGTCTGTGTGTATCTTTCATCCTAAAGTGCATCATTTGTAGGCAGCATATTTTAGGCTTTTATTATCCAATCTGCCACTCTATGTCATTTGACTGGAGCATTTAGTCTATTGACATTTGAGGTAATATTGACATATATTTATTTATTTCCATTTTAAACCTTATTTTCCAGTTGATTTTGTATTACTTTATTCTTTTCTTTTTATTTTTCCTTTTGTGTTTGATGGTTTTCTTTTGTATTATGCTTGAGTTCTCTTTTTGCTTTTTGTGAATCTATTGTATGTTATTGATTTGTGGTTACCTTAGTTTTCAAGTATGTTAACCCTTTACTGTATCTACTTTAAACTGGTAATTATATCATCTCAAACACATTTTAAAATTTTTTACATTTTCTTACTTCCTTCCCCTATATTTTATCATGTCGATGTCCTATTTTACATATTCATGTTAATCTTTTTGCTGTTGTATTTATAATCAATTTCATAATTTTTTTTTTACTTAAAAAGAAACCTCTGTACTGGTTTATTTAAGTGATCTACAACCCCTTTATATATTTGCTTTTCCTATTATGACTTTCTCTTTCCTATAGATTCTCTTTTTTAAAGACGTATTTGTTTTATTTTTGGCTGTGCTGGGTCTTCATTGCTGCACATGGGCTTTCTCTAGTTGTAGTAAGCGGGGGCTACTCTTCATTGCAGTGCTTGGGCTGCTCATTGTATTGGCTTCTCTTGTTGCAGAGCCATGGGCTCTGGGCATGTGAGTTTCAGTAATTGCTGCTCATGGGCTCAGCAGTTGCAGTTGCTGGGTTCTAGAGCATGGGCTCAGTAGTTGTGATACACAGACATAGTTGCCCTATGGCATGTGGGATCTTCTGGACCAGGGACTGAACCTGTGTCCCCTGCACTGGCAGGCAAATTCCCCACCAGTGGACCACCAGGGAAGTCCTTAATTTTTTTAGTATATAGGAAGGTTTGTATTTTTGTTCTAATGGTTACTTTTGTAAACTAGAAAAAGAAGAGCAAATTAAACCCAAAATAGAAGGAACAAAGAATAAAGGATAGAGCAAAAATCAATGTTACTTTGAAAAAAACTGATGAACCTCTAGGTGTACTTATCAAGAAAAAAAGGAAAGAAGATACAGATTACCATATCAGAAATAAAAAAGAAGACATCACTATAAATCCCTCAGACATTAAAAAAGATAAAACAGAATATCATGAGCAACATTTTGCTAAGTTCAACAACTGAGATGAAATTAACAAATTTTTTGAAAAACACAAATTACAAAAACTTAAGAAACAGAAAACCAGAATAACTCTATATCTGTGAAAGAAATTGAATTAATAATTTTAAAACCTTCCCACAAAAAAGCAATCCCAGATGGTGAATTCTGTCAAACATTTCAGAAAGAAATAATGTAACCCTATATAAAATCTTCCAGAAAAACGTGCAGGAGGTTGCCAAATAAGGTCAAAATTACCCTTATGTGCCAACCACAAACACTAGAGGAAAACCGCAGATCAGTACCTCTCATGAATTTATATGGTAGAATCCGTAATATAACATTGATTCCAACAAAATATAAAAGGGGAATAACCATGACTAAATGGAGTTTATACTTCGTAAAAATTAATTGCATCAGTATTTTATAGTCAAACAATTTTTCATTCAGAGTAAACTTTCTACAACTTCTTTAACGGATTTGACTTTTAACTTTGTTCCACTGTTTTTAAAAATCAAATCCACTCTGCAAAATATAAAGATTTACCATCACTGAGAATTTCCAAAATAATTTGCCGAAGTCATTGGACCCCAGATTAATAAATCCCTGCTTAGACTCTTTGGGGATGATGGTAATGTTCTATATGTTGATTGTGGTAATGGTTACATTCATGTGTACATTTATCAAAACTTATTGAACTGTATGTTTTAAATAAAGTTGATTT
Source organism: Aepyceros melampus (assembly GCA_006408695.1). NCBI lineage: Eukaryota > Metazoa > Chordata > Mammalia > Artiodactyla > Bovidae > Aepyceros > Aepyceros melampus. The sequence continues at coordinate 124,833 of SJXQ01000652.1, forward strand.
TTTTAAATTTCTTGCTTTAAACATAGCTTGAGTTTTAGTTCTAAGATAGTTACAAATATCTGAAGAATATTCTTAATAGTACAGAAGGTTTTAGAATCCCTTGCACTTCTAACCCTGCCTCCAAAGTGAACCTGATATAATGAAATCTCAGTGAAGAAAACCTTACTTTGTTCATGGACTAGAATGGTTCTGTGTAGATGCAAAATAAGTCACCATTTAGGGCTACCACTTGTGATTCATTTAAATTATTTTCAGACTTAAATCTCTATTTAATTTCCTTCTATTTTCTTACACCTAACTTCATTCATCCTGGAGGAGGAAATGGCAACCTACTCCAGTATTCTTGCCTGGGAAATCCCATAGACAGAGGAGTCTGGTGGGCTACAGTCCATGGGGTCACAAAGAGTCAGACATGACTTAGCAACTAAGCAACAACAGATTTAATTCATACAGTGTTATGCTTGCTCATAAACATAATTTTTTTCTTTCAACTCAATGCCACTGAGTTCACCATTCATTTCTGTTACAACTCTAGAATATTTTCCTTATGCATTCTTGTTTTCAGCTTTATTCATTCTTCAAACTGCATCTACATTTATCTGAAGAAACTAAACGTAAGCTTTTACCATAATAGTGTGGGACTTAAAATTTAGATTTCCTGGAAACTCTTATTTAAAAAGCAGTTATCCGGGGGCTTCCCTGGTGGCCCAGTGGTTATGACTTCACCTTACAGTGTAGGGGATGCAGTTCGATCCCACATGCGTCAGAGAGCTAAAACCCCACATGCCTCAGCCCCAAAAACAAAACATGAAACAGAAGCAATGTTGTAACAAACTCAATAAAGACTTTTTAAATGATCCACATAAAAAAAAAAAAAAACTTCAAAAATAAAAGGCGAGTATTTTAAAGCAGTATTTTCTTAACCTGGTTGTTTGGTTCGAGGATAGAATTTAGTGCTAGATTTGCCCTAATGGTAGATCATTAATATCTTTGTTCATCAAAAGTATTCTTTTTACTCTTAGTGCCAAAAAATATTTTCTCGCACAGATGTTTTTGTCTTCTTGTCCTCTAAGGTTTCCATTAAGTGACTTGTTAATATCAGAGTGATTTATTCCTAAACGTCAAACTTGGTGATCCTTGATATTTATATAATATTTGTTTTATAATCACTAAATTGGGAAAAATTTTTATACTCTGACAAGATCCTAAAACAATGTTTAGGAACTTCACAAAGATATATGATATGCTTGTCTTTATAAAGAAATCAAATTGAAGAAAAATTAAGAAGAAAGAAACATACAGCCTTGCCGAAGTTTTGCATGCTGAAGGTCAGCATACTTCATCTGGAACTTGGCCCCAGATCTGGCCCTTAACTTTACACCCCCCAACATAAGTGTGCCAGACAAAATACAGTGTGTCCAGTTTAATTTATTTCAGATGAACAAGTAGTTTTTAGTATAATCATGCCATATATTATTTGCTAAATCCAACAATGCTGCTGCAAACGATACAGTGCAGGCATTCTAACTACTAAGTGACCTGGCTAAGCAACTTCACGCAAAATTTAAAGGTTTCCAGTTTCATTTCCTGAGCCCCAGAGGGTTTCTCACTCAGATGATATGAAGACTTGTGGCATAAAAATTGAAGTGCTCTTTAGTATTTTCTACTATAAGTACAGCTGATTTTATATGGCCCTTAATTGTTTTGAGATTTGTGTTTTTTTCTGATGTGCTTGGGAAAAAATTCTTAACCAAGTAGTCAACTTGTTTTGGCTTATCTCAAATCCTGCTAAATATTCTGATTTTTTTGATGAGCATGAAAATATCCCTGTCCTGAGAGAATATAGCATATGCATCAGAGGTTGCATGGTGGGAATTTGAGCTCTTAAACTATATCCTTCCTACACTAATAGACGTCACAGACAGAAAAATGTTTGGAGTGAGACAGAAGCCACGTGAAGTATACCAGTGACTATTTGCATTGCACCCTGTTCCTTTTACTCCACATACAATCTTGACAAGATTTACAAGATTTTGGGATTTGTGGCTGAACTGCACAATCAGATTAACATCCTTGTTGCCATTTCATCTGCATTCTGACAATTCCCCAAACCTTGGATACAGATAAATTATATGTGTTTATAGTTTCATATATACATATGAGAATATGAATATCTCTGAGTGGTATGGCTCTCAGAGGGGTTTTCTTGGGTATAATGGCTTATATCATTATGTTATTCTTGCTTACAGAAATGCTGACACTCTCCTTTTTTTTCAAACTGGCCCCTTGGTGTTTCTGTCCTAGACATTGCCCTTTCAGCAACTAACCTTCCTCTGAAAGCTTTTCCTGATTTTTTTATATGCCTCTTAATTTCTGGAGTTATAATTTGGTATAGTTTATATTTTGAATATAAATTTTTGTCTTGATACTTCATACTGAGGAAAAAAGCATCATTTTTTTCTTAAATTGTCTAAATCACAAATTACTATTTTTCCTAAATTTTAATTGTGCCATCTGTATTCTCCTATGTTCCCTTTTTTAAAAATTCATAAACTTTAATTTTTTAGAGTAGTTTTAGGGTCACAGGAAAATTGAGCAGAAAGTACAGTTCCCATATACCCTGTCTCCACACACATGTTGTTCAGTCGCTGAGCATGTCCAACTCTTTGTGACTCCATGGACTGTAGCACACCAGGCTTTCCTGTCCTTCACTATCTCCTGGAGTTTGCTCAAATTCATGTCCATTTAGTAAGCGACATGCATAACCTCTCCCAATATCAACATCCTGCACCAGAGAAATACGTTTGTTACAACTAATGAACCTGCATTGACATGTTAGCATCCAAAGTCCATAACTTACATTATGGTTCACTCTTGGTATTGTACATTCTGTGAGTTTTGACAAATGTATAATGACATGTGTCTACCACTGTAATATCATACAGGATAGTCTCATTGTTCTAAAAACCTTCTGTGCTCTACCTATCTTTTTTCCTTTTTAAACTTTTCTTGTCCTCTGGTACTATATTGAACTTCAGCTCCATTGTGAAATAAAGCTTTGCCCTACAACCCTGAAGGAAAATATTGCAACAGTCAAATCTGATCACAAAATGTTTTCCCTTTTATTCTTACCTAACTTTCAAACAGGTGATGGAAAGTGAAGAGTTCATGCTGCTTCCAGCTAATCAGCTCATCGATATAATATCTAGTGATGAACTGAATGTTCGCAGTGAAGAGCAGGTGTTCAGCGCAGTGATGGCCTGGGTTAAATACAGTATTCAGGAAAGACGCCTCAGTTGCCCCAGGTATGCAGGGCAGTGCTGCTTCAAGTAACTGTTTTGTACTGGATAAAATAATACATATTTGATTTGAAAAAAAAAAAAAAAAAAAACAGTTATCACTGTCATTCGTATTAGACAGTAAGAAAGACCATCTCTTTCCAAATAACCAAGGAGATTAAGTGTTAAGCATTTTAAGTGTTTATCATTATGAACTTTCTGGCTCCTTTGCTTCCTCTGTTTTGCATTAACTCTAGATTTGGGCTATAGCAAAAATCAGAACCTAAATGGTACATAATGAACAAAAGAAAGCAAGGAGGGCAGTTATCATGTCTCCCTTCTCTATGATTTGGAAATTCCACTACAGTTTGAAGAGTAAAGGAATGATATGGGTCATGAGTGGGCACTAAATGACATGTTTGATGTTCTTGTTATTATGATTACTGCTGCTACTGCTAAGTCACTTCAGTCGTGTCCAACTCTATGCGACCCCATAGACGGCAGCCCACAGGCTCCCCCGTCCCTGGGATTCTCCAGGCAAGAACACTGGAGTGGTTTGCCATTTCCTTCTTCAATGCATGAAAGGGAAAAGTGAAAGTGAAGTCACTCAGTTGTGTCCGACTCTTAGCGACCCCATGGACTGCAGCCCACCAGGCTCCTCCATCCATGGGATTTTCCAGGCAAGATTATAGTCCTTAGCAATTTGATAGTATATTCTTCTAGACTGTTATTAGAAGAGCTTATACTACTGAAAGCATAAAGAAGCATGGTAAAGTGATACTGATTATTGTAATTACTTAACTGGTGGTTGGAATAAATTTAGTTTTGTATTTATGCCTTCCACCCTCATTATTTATTAGATCAATTAATTAATCCAATTAGATCTCAAAACAATTGGAAACACAGTTGGGGAGCATGAGTTATGTATTCTCTTAAATACCTTACAGATGGCTTTTGTGCCTTTAATAGTGTTTATTATCTCATAGGTGCTACAGCATGTGCGGTTGCCTTTGCTTAGTCCCAAGTTCCTGGTGGCACTGTAGGCTCTGATCCCCTCATCAAAAGTGACGAAGAATGCAGGTATGAATGGTCCTGGATGGGAAAAATCAACAACTAAACATTCCTGTTCTCTCCTAATTTCCTTATTTGTATTGCTTCCTAAATATTATATTTTTTAGTGCTGGAATCAAGGCAGTATTTAACAGATTTTTCTTCTGGGCTAGTCAAGAGGAGATGAAAGAAGAGAAGGCTGAATTTCCAGTATTCCATTCCATTAGTTTTTTTTTTTTTTTTTTTAATGCGTGGTATTTATTGGTGTAGAAGTGCAAAAAAGAGGTAGATTTCTAAGATTTAATGCAAGCTTGAGTTTGAAGAGACAATTCTCTGCTAGTATATCTTTTCTTAAGATAAGTTAAATAATGTTGTTGACTCCATCATAAAAGTGTGTCAGAAGCGGTTTTTCATTCCATCACATATGCCTTGTTAGGAAATAGGACCAGACTTGCTCTCTGAGTTTGTAGACAAAGTTAAAGGTCTGCTACACCCTTAAAACAGCTGTGGAAAGATTTCCACTAGAGTTTGATGACACAGTTTCATAAATTTTTTTTGATTGAAAGAAATTGTTTTTACAAAATAAACAAAACATTTATGTTATTAGGCTATCTCTGAACTACAGTATATATAAAATTTAATAAACTACTTTTCCACTTGACAGATTTTATGGTTTAGTTTCAAATATGAAACCTCATGGTGTTTTTAACCATTTCTTCCCAGCATGTTACATTTATAAAAATGAAACAGTGAGTCAGAATTCCCTTTAAACTACACAAACCTTTGGATCTCCCTTAGTGACTAAAGAAACTTGTTCCAGAATCAGGGATCTCTAGAGCAGAGATAGAACATAATAGATTCATTTGCATTTCTTCAATAATTTGAAGCCTGTTCCCTTAACAGGAGGTGTTAGAGAGGGTTTTTATGTGTTTACCTTTTAAACTTAAAGACAAATGGTAATTAATTCCCCTAAATACTCACAAAGTTTCTTTAGTCACTAAGGGAG